>VUQK01031635.1:0-10973 GCA_015106715.1 Bujurquina vittata
ATTTAAAAGAATTTTGAAAAAATAATATTTTAAAAAAAAAAAAAAAAAAAAAAAAGAAAAAATTTAAAATAAAAAAAAAAAAAAAAAAAAAAAAGAAGGAAAAAATGTTGCTCAACAAAAGAAAACCGTGAATCACCGCTAATGGAATGCTGAACAGAACCGGCTTTACAGAAAGTGAGTTGGCACTTCTTAGAACAGAGTTCCATGTTAAGAACAAATGAGGCCACTAGGACACAGATGATGTGCATAAAGCTAACGATCATTAAGCATCAATGTGAGCAAAGCCAAAGTAGTATTTGTACTTATGAGCCCGTTTTAAAGTGGAGCGACAGGTGCTGGCTTTGTTCAGTCGTCAGCACAGCCACAATTCATGTGCCCCTACGGAGGCTTCAGAGTCAACAATCACAAGCCGCCACTTCATTAGACAAGCGTTACAAAGGCCTCTTTATGCACAGAATGGTCCCTCTTTACACAACGGCTGCTGGACACGAATTTATAGCTCACCGTGTTCACATTCACAGTGTGCACACAGTCACAAATATTCACATTTCTGCACTCATACAGTAGGTGACAACTGCTCAGGGTCTTTTTTGGTAGCTTTACTAGAACCCAATACTAATAATGTGCTTAGAGTTTATGCATTTATCGTTAGTTGTTATTAATCTCGGGCTCTCTTCCACAGCATGGCTTTTGTCCTGCCCCCCCCAGCCTGGTTCTGCTGGAGGTTTCTTCCTGTTAAAAAGGGAGTTTTTCCTTCCCACTCTCGCCAAGTGCTGCTCATAGGGGGTCCTTTTGACTGTTGGGTTCTCTCTGTATTATTGTTGTAGGGTCTTTACCTGCAATACAAAGCGCCTCGAGGCGACTGCTGGGATTTGGCGCTATACAAATAAAACTGAATTGAATCAGTCAAGAAATCAGCCACTGCAGTGGCAGAGACAAATGAGCAGTTTCTGGTACAGCAGATCTCCTAAGATAAGATGAGTCACATCTTTGGCCCCGCGTGAATCGTGTTTACACGACAACACACGAGAGATCCGTAAAGCCGCAACACCAGATACCCGTGAAAAGGTCTTCTTTTCAAGTTCAAAGTGCCTCCTGTGCTTCCTCTGGCTGTACACCAAAATGTGACAATGTTAGATATGGAGATAAAAATCAGGCCTGCTGACGTCCTGAGGCAAACGCACAAAAACGGCCGCGACACTTTCTGAAGTATGCTTGCACACATTCACATCTGTACGGTAAATCGTTAGGTGGGTGGTGATTAGCATAAAGTCTTTAACACATGCTTATTCATCAAATATCACAAAAAAAGTGGACAACAGGCCATTGTTGGCTGGCACATTTTGCCGACCTTGGATAAAGTCCGGCTGCTTCCCAATTTCCAGTTTTCGTGCTTGGCATCAATCCAAGCTAACCCCATACGGTAAAGACAGCACAGTGGTATGATCTTTAACCCACTACTCTAAAATCCTGTTGGACCCATGACGTTTTAATATAAAAAAAAAAAAAAGAATAATTTTGAATTTTGCTTTTGAATCATTTAAAAAACAAACAAAACTTATATTGCCAATTCTAGATCCTTAATCACTTGGGTCACTTTGAGAGAAGAAAATGAGGGATTGAAGCATCTGCTTATGAAAAATATAATTATTGGGGTTATTTCAAGCACGTGGAACACTGGAAAGCAATTTAGGCCAGATATGATTTTCTGTGACGGGCGCGCCTGTATTCACAACTTTACTCATTAAATTTTGAACACAATCTTCAACCCTAGAAAGGAGTCAAGCTCGGTCCCCACGAGGAGGGAAATAATTCTGTTCCCTTAAAAGAGCAGTTAAAACATTGATAAGAAAAGTATTTTGCACAAACCGGAACGCCGATGACGTAGGAGCTCATCCAGCTCACAGTCCATCACAACCGGCAGGTTATTACCCATGAAATTAAAAAGGGAGAGCTTGACGTTGAGCGCGATTTGGATGAAGACCCATCAGGTCATCATTGTGTTCAAGCTTCACTGAACTGTGGACATCATCGTGGTACAAGATCATCCGTCCTTTGCCCACATGGCCCCATGATTATGGGCCAGCATGTTCTTTTGGTGACTGGGTTGCTGAGCTTTTTATTAGAACCAAGTCTGAATCTCTTTACTGCACAAAAACTGCTTTTGGTAAGCTCGTGCTGTCATGCTCATAGATTTGGCTGTTTGGAACTTTATTCTAATGTTCTGTGTGAACAGGGACTCCTCTTATTAAACCATCCAGCACTGAGGAACACTGGGCGAATGAATACATGAATGCTGAAGTTTGAGACATACACAAGGAGCACCTACGGCAGTCAAAAGTCAAATACACTATATAGATAATGCTACCATTTTACAGGCAGTACAGAAGAACACGGCACATAATCCAGTAGCTTTTGTCAAGGAGATTTAAATGGCTCTTTAGTAGTATTATAATTTTGAAATTTTCCTTACGTATCCCGATTATTTCATGAGATCCTTACTGCTGTATTCCCACAGGTGCTACTGTGAAAGATTTGTAATAAAGTTGATGTTTAACTACGGTATTTTTCAGAATACATAGCGATGGCAATCACAATCACGTTCATTCTTCATTTGAAATACAAACCACCATAAAAGGCTTTATGACGCTGCTTCCTTTATTCTCTGCAGGGAATCACCCCACTTTAAAAATAAAAAAGTACACATGTGGCAGGTGTGCTGCTGAAGACACACAAAAACACATTCCTGCAATAACAGCTGTCAAAAACTGGCTTCCAAAAATCAGCTCGGCCTTTATGGACAGTACACAAATAAAGATTATGTCCCTGGATTATTAAATACAGTGCAAACTTTACTTTACTTTAAGTTGTCCACTGTGAGGTCTTTGTCAGGTGGACTCACACCTCACATCAAGAACACCTGCCTGAATGGAAGTGACGATCTCAACAGCAATCCTGTTGGACCCGTGACACATCCCTCGTTTTAAGGCTCAGACTTCACTGATCCACTCTTTAATTCCATTGTATTTTTATAGCGCCAAAGCACAACAATCAGTTGGCTCAATTGCTTTCTATTGTAAGGTAAAAACCACACAATAATTACGCAGTTTCAACCCTTCTTTATGTAAATTAATGGAGCAAAACAAAATACTGCACTTTCTTTAACTCACATTTTGGAGCTTATTTAACCCCTGTTATAACTTCCAAAAACAGACACAACAGGTTCAACAGTCCGGTGACTTATTCTGAACTCAGCTTAATGACCGTCTTCATCACCCCTGAGCCGAGACATCTGACCTGCAGCTGTGACAAAAAAAAAAATGCTGCCAAGCACAATGGTGTAGCTTGTGTGCAGCGTCTAATTGATTAGTAGTTTCATGATAATGCAAAAGGCATGCGGAGTGGCAGGTTTGTCTGCAGAACTTGTGCTAATCCACAAAACCACGCAAGAGCCCAACAAACCCAAAGTGTGGGTGTGTTTGGATTGTGTGAAACAGGAATGTCAAATTTCCTTCCTGTAACTTCATACACCGTAGGTCAGGTTTTCCATATCATCCGGCGTGACTTTGACCTCACCCTTGAACTGGAGAGAGAAGGAGTCAAAACACTAGAAGTTAAAGATGGATTTCTTGGACCCTGAAATCCTCGAGGCCCGACAGATAAAAATCCAGGACATGGATTAAAATTCAAATCCTCAGAACAGGCAACAACAGATTTACACCTGGTTCTATCTTGGTGTCCATCCACAGCGCCAGCGACTGAAAATGCATTAATGCACTGCAGAACACTAATGGAATAGTTAAAATAATCATTTTGAATGTGACATTATTTTTTTCATTCTGCTTTTACACACACCTGCCATGATTTATGAATTAATATTTATGAATGATGCGTGGCCTTTATGCACGGTTTAAAATTGCATCCTTGCGTAAGCGCCGTGTGCAGAGGCAGTCCTCACAGTGTCAGCTCACTGTTTATTATTCCCTCTGTGCAAACACAAGCTGTCACTGGCTGCAGACACATGAACAATATGATTACATTGTCCTGGCCTGTGATTAGCAGCTTAACCTCCACCCCACCTGTGTCTATATGCACACCCACGGCTCCTGCATCCTTAAGGCTTTGCAGCAGGTCTTGTGCTGCAAACATGTGTGACCAAAGCAGTGACAGGGCTGTGTGCATTAAGAATGAATTTGTGACCGTTCATGCATTTTACTGCGTGCCACCATTATCGGAACGCCTCAGACCTCGAGGTAAAATTGCAATCCACATCAGCTGAGTCATTTCTGTAGCCTAGACCAGGGGTTCCCAAAGTCAAGAGTGCTGCGGTCCCCTTAAAAAGCATCCAATCGTACATATAGATATAAATTCATGAGTAGATTGCACAACTTGGGCCTGAGCAGAAAGGTCATTGCCAGCCACAAAGAACAGAGAAAACTGCAGGTCGCAGCTCTTTGAATGCATATCAAACAGTGATAACAGCATCTGAAAGTTGGATTGAAACTTCAGGGTGATTGTTCAACAACACATCAGCTCAAACACCAGATATGAACAGTTGTGGGGGGTGGATTTTCAACCCGAAGGAAGCCCTAAAACATTTTGGCACCTAAAGATTTTTGCATGCAAGCATGATATCAATTTTCAGCATGCCATATCAGAAAACAGTGGACAATTATGCAAAATGCAGGTTTCTACTAAAGAGGGGAGGACCAGCTTGTCAAGTATGTACTTACTTTTTCCACTTGAAGAGCGTTACATCCAGCAAACTTTACTTGTGGCTGTATGGTTGTATTCACGTATATTACTTTTTTCAAAAGGTGATGGAAGATGACAGTTTCTGTGACAGATCCCTACTGACTTTTTCAGCAGTGCCTGTTGCTTAATTAGGAACGTTTCTTTCAGCAAACCACTGAAAACTGCAGCCACAAGTCACTTACTGCAAACTATGTGCAGCTTTATTGTGGCGGATCACCTGCACTGAGCCCACAAAGGCATGAGAAGCTGTTTCATTTTACTCCTTCCAGCATATAACAAATGCATGCATGCATGGGAAAAGGCCACTGAGTCAACATCACGACGTTTGGTGAGCATACCTGAGTACCTGCTGGCTCGCATTAACTGACTTCTCAGAGGCAGCAGAGTCGTTCTTCGACTTTGTCTTGAATTTGAACAGCTTAAACTTCTTCTTCTCTCCCTCTCTTTTCTGCACATCCTTCTCCACGGATTCATCCAAGTTGGCTTCGCTTTTGGAGAACAAACTTTTCACAGACTTTTTGGTTAAAGTCTTCTTCGCCATCTCTAAGCCTGCTCGGAGCAACGTCAGAGGGCCGAATGAGCCGGGTCTGCGCCCCCGCTGAGCACCCAAAGCTGATGAAAAGTGTCGAGGGGAAGAAAAGACTTACTGACAGCTGACAGCTGGTGCTCGTACGGCCTCATTTTGTGTGCAGCACGCAGAGCTCAGGCGTGGCGACACGCCCCTGCGGAACACCCATCCCGAACAGTGGCGCGCTCGCTGCAGGTGATCCACCGCTGGAAGCAGGTAACGAAAATGATTGCAGTTTGCTTTAGTGTCTCGGGTGTCATGTGCAATAAATGTCTATCTATCTATCTATCTATCTATCTATCTATCTATCTATCTACGATGAAAGACATTTAATATTCATTTAATATAGATGATAACATGGATACAAATTATTTTAAATATCTGATTTTAGAACGCATCTGTGCAAAGCAATTTCAGCTATTGCTCCAAAGTAGCTGTTCGCTGCGCGTCAGCGCGCAGGCGCAGCGGATCCAGGCCGACCTCGTGTGTCCTGTGCGCTTTGCAGCCTGCTCATCGGGAGCTGCTCCTGCGTTCGCACGCATTTAGCCTCCTCTGCCACTAGATGGCGTCACGAGATCGCTCCTGTTGTTGGAAGGTCAAGCCTGTTACGCGTAAAGACAAGGAAGTGGCTGACGTGCGTAAAATGAGGAGCAAAACGAGGAACAAACTCATTTATCTCTGCTTCTTCCTCGTTTCCTCCGCCGTTATGGGTTATAGCTCATGTAGCTTTAGGATCAGTGATTTTGTAAATAAAGAAGCCTTCGTTTTGACTTCTGATCGTGCCATCATTTGTTCTTATCAGACACCGACGCTGTGCTGCGTGTCTTCGCTGGGAGTGTACCACACGCCCTCCCTCTCCCTATCATGGCAGAGGCCAGTGAGAGAGGACAGTACATGAGTCAGATAAGACTCACATCATGTAGTTTGTATTGGGAGGGGAGAGTGAGACCACTGGGGTCACATCCTGTTGGGATTTTAGGTTTTTGTTGACCAACTGCAGGTAAACATTGTGTTTTGACGGAAATGCAGAGGAATGACAAGGTTATGAACTCACACCATATGATTTTTTATTTTTATCTTTATGGGCGAAACCTTTAGACCCATTCAGCCGATTGCTGCAACATCACAGCCTTGTTATTACTCAGTGCCCCGTGCCTATGTTTACTGCCTTTACTGCAGACTAAAAATAACTGCTACCGAAAGTCAATGATGGAAGCACAAAGTTCAACAGAAAGGAGTCCAAATGAGAGAGGATTTGAAGGTAGCGCCTGACAATCTAAATGTTTTTTGTCTTCTCAACATCAGTCGCTGGTTATCAGGGAGCTAAAACTGAAAGGGAATGCTGCCAACAGAGCAAAAAGTTTCTTTCCAGCTGACTCAAGCCCTAGCCGCCCACATGAAAAAACACAAATAAACACACCCATCCCTTTTAACATTATCATCCTTGGAATCTTTCTGTTGAATTGAGACAGAAAGTTATGCTCAAGGGGTCATAGGAGTTGTTCACAAGATTAAACGTCCTCCTGTTTGGTGCTCATCCCACGCAGTCCCTCCTCTGCAAGGAGAAAGGTCAAGAGGCTTGGCTACTGTTAAAAACACCCATTAGCTGTTTGGTGTCTAATATTCAACGGAAATGTGACCATTTGCTACAAACTTTTATGTTTTTGTTGAGGTTTTTAATTTGCTACCATCTTACAATGTAAAGTTACCTAATCATTAATCACTGAATTTAAGCAAACGTCCTTTCGGTCTCTCCCATCTTGTCATTTAACCACACAAATGGGCCACACCTATATATGCTATATGATTACTCTTTGATTCACTGCCACTAACTCCCTCCAGTGCCACACTAAAACTGGTCAATTTCTACCTGCCGTCCAGCTTCTTTTGTCGTTTTGGCTCAAATAGTTTCAATCTGTCACGCTAAATTTCTAATAATAATAATAATAATAATAATTGAAAGGCAACTTGTGAGGCAGGTCTCTAACCCCAACACCGTGACAACCTCGCAACCAGCCAAAGTGAAACTAATTCCGTGAGTAGCAAATTTAAGGTTATCTGTGGAGCGTCATCTTCAGTTTCAAGACAACAGCAAAGTTGAGCGTTACTGCCTCTGGCTGATCCGCTCCGCTGCCAAATCCTGTACGAGGTGTGAGTTTCATCTTTTTGCCTGCAGCTAAGCACTCTTTAACCTGTTGCACAGTAGCGGTATATAATCAGTTGTCATTCAATGCTTCTTTGGTTTTTTGTGGGTTTTTTTTTTAAAGATTAAAGGTATTAACTAATGTAGTCAATATAAATGTGTCATTGTACTAGCACACAAATAAATTTGGCAAGTGGAAACAAAATTCCGTTGCAGTTAATTCAATCTTGCAGGTGGGGATTATGATTGGCTCATAAGAATATTAACTGTGGCCAGGCTTTAACTTGGTACTGAAAATATGAATGGAATTTCAGTGGGTGTCCTGCTTTAGGCAAATAAAGAACTACATTTCAGCCGTTGTCGTCGCTCTTTGTTCTTCGTCTGTGCAGTTGCTGACCTGCTCTCTCTGCCGCGTGCACACTGAGTCACGACTACAGTCATTATTTCCGAGGCAGGTGCTGCCTCCACTTTTTTTAACTGCCCAGAAGGTTAAATTGAAACTCTTCCAGCACTCCTCTTTATGGTGTCAATCAAGTTTAAACTTGTTTCCATTTTTATGATGTCATTCAGTGGTAGATGCATGCCACAACTGAATGACAGCATCAAAATGCGCAGGTTGATACGATTTTGATGCTCGATACTGTGCTAAAAGGGCTGTTGAAAACCACTACGGACTCTGTGCTATGGATCTAAAATGCTTCAATGCTCGAAGACCTTTGAAGTTCTTTGAAATATTGAATGCAAAGGAAATGACTAATTTAGACAACTGCGCTATCAAGTAGCAATCCCTTTAGAGGCTTTTGTCTTGACCCTGTCTAAGTTCTCACTTTCCCCAAGAAAGGGAGAACTTGTAGGTTCAATGCAATGTGAAACAAGATAACAACTTTCCTTGAAACTTTCCTGGAAACCTTTTGTACCTTGAATATGTAATGAAGAAAACTTCCTTGTGTGGAATATAATAGATGAATAGATGTGCGACTGCATGGTCTATGCAAAAATTCTCATAATTTCCCATCACCTCTTAAAGAGACAGCTTGAAAGACTTGAATGAGTTATCTTTCCAAAGCCCAGGGAGTGGTTTTTTTTTTTCTCACTTTTTAGTGTATTTTTCTTTCATTTTCGCTTGCCAGCCACGCTATGTGGCAAGTTAATCATTTCCTGTTGTGATTCTTTAGGGCTGAGTGAATTTGCTTGTTTAAAGGCTTTTGGACAGAGAGGAACTAGAAGGTGTCACAATATTTTCAAAAATTGTAAAATCAAATGGATAGACAGCATGAGAAGGATGTTTGCTTCACGTCAGCCAGCAATCAGTGCAGCACTGACAGATTCTAACACAATCTCAGTGGCTGAGGTGCATACCACGCAGTGAAGGTTCACTACCTGTCTGACTGCATTGTGCCAAGTGTAAAGTCTGGTGGAGGGGCATTAGGGTGTGAGGTTCCCAACTTTGTGGGAGTTTGGGATGAATGAGACTGGAGACGGTTAAAAAAGCCATAAACACAATCCTGAACCTGGTGGAAAGCCTTCCCAGAACAGTTGAAGCTGTTAGTTGTGGGTCGACAACATATTAAACCCTCTGGATTAAGGATGGGCTGTCACTCAAGTCCATATGAGTGAATACCTTTGATTATAGTATATAATTATAGAGTTTGGCATCTTTTAAGAAGCTAGTCCTTTCAATAACACTGTAGCGTGTAGGCTACAGATGGCCTACACAGCCGTCAAAGGATGTAGAGCTGTAGAGTCAGAAGGAGACTCAACAAGGAAATGATCTCCGTGCTATTTTTCCTCGTCCTTTCATCAAAACATGGCAGTGGGCTTTTTCTTCGTGTCAAATTCCATCAGCAGCTTCTTCGTCCACTGTTGAGTTGCACAGAAGCATAAAGGTGTGGCTGGCAGCGTGCCAGGCGAAAAGGGTTTCCTGTCACCATGTGGTGGTTTGCTCACGTTAAAGATCTGAGTGTTTTTATTCTGGTCAGCGGTGCGTAGGTGTTTTCTGTGGGGTTCTCCCCCAAGGCAGAGCTCACAGCACAAAATACTATAGAACGAGAAGTCATTGCACAGCAAAAAGAAAAAGAAAGCGGTTGAGAGAGACAGATCAAGAAATACCAAATACAATTACTGTAATGAGCAAACCGTACTTACAGTAACTTTGCTTTAAGATTTTTTTTTTTTGATTGAAACTGGTCATGTAAGAGTCCTATTTGGGGCTTTCATGTTCTTTTAGGCACAGTATTGCAGTAAAAATGTACCTTGGGCATTTTGTTTCTTGGACATGTTCCCCTCCCAACGTAGGTTTAAAACACTGCTTTCTAATTTGGAACCCCTCATTTTATTTTACTGGAATTAAATGTATGATAAATCTAGGGCATATTTTTTTTTCTGCCCATTTTGCTGGCTTAAAAAAAATTATTTATTTTAATTTTAAAAATGAATGCAAAATTTTATGAAACATTTGTTTTCGTATATTAACTTTATCTGCTTTGTTTACACAACAAATAAATCAATAAAATAACATTTTTAAACGTGTCGCGTGAGAAAATGTGTTCTAAAGCCAGTAATGGGATTATTGCATATTAATAAATGAAAATCTAAAATGAGAACTATTAAGGAGAAACATCAGGGGATACAAGTAAAGGACCAACACTTATTATTCTAACTAAAAGTGCACAAACTGACGAGAACATCAGGACAATGAGTCGCGTCCATTTCAGAAAGTGGAGAATATTTCTGGTGAAGCTGCTGACAAAAGCAAGCTTGTGTACTACGGCCGGCCGGGTAATTTAACTAACCTGCAAATGAAAGCCGAGCGCTAAAAAATGTCATAAAAACTACTTAAAACAAGTAAAAATAACTTGCCTTACATGTAAAAATGTCGGTTACTCACGCTTTCCCATTACACACTGTAAATCCTTGACAGTAATACAACAATGAAGAACTCCACAATAGGAGGATGTGTTGTCAAAATCAGTGGTTAACTTTGGATTTAAGAATATGTTTCACTGGTGACCGAGTAGCTTAATTTCCTGTATTTTCTAGGAAAGAGCGACTTAAAGGTGAAATGATCAGGAGGCTGCAGCATGGGACTTCCTAAAGTTTATTACCAGAAAGTAAGGGGAAGTAAGCAGGATGTTGCATTGTGTTCCACCTAAGACACACAAGCTGGGTAACTGTGTCATCGTGACTTTTGTAATGTTGCACAAAGTGAAATTTAAATAGGAAAAAGAAGAAAGAAAATGAGATAGAAAAAGTTTAAGAAGCTAAAAAAGGATAAACGTCTTTCCAAGTGCGATAAAAAGCCAGCGTTTTTGTGCTCCGGCTGAACAAAACATGCACACATTATTTATCTTTCTATAAATCACAGGTCTGAATCTGTCTGTCTATCCATCTATCCATCTATCCATCTATCCATCTATCTATCTATCTATCTATCTATCTATCTATCTATCTATCTATCTATCTGTCTATCTGTCTGTCTATCTACCTGTCTATCTATCTGTCTATCTG
>VUQK01031637.1:2523-18874 GCA_015106715.1 Bujurquina vittata
TGTGTTTTGTGCGCCCCCCCCCCCCCGGGCCGGGGTCGGCCCGGCCTCAGCGCTGTCCGTCCGGCTCTCTCCGTCTGTCTAACTAAGCAGTCCGCATGGCTCCTCGCTCAGCTTTGCTGTCGTGTGCAGCTGCGCTGTTTTACACCATGATTAAATCAAACATCTAATAAAACAAATGAAACTTGGCAACTCCAGTCCCCATTCATGTCTCTGATTTATCTGACGTGGGCTCAAAGCTAACAAGCTTTGTGCCTCTTGACTGAGCTCCACGGCTTTCTGAAACTCCTGATGTTTTTTTTTTAAGTTAATTTCAAAATTACATTTATTACCAGCCTTCTGCAAGCTGTGAGCTTTTTCTCTAATTTACAGCTGCCCTAAATCTCTTTCACAGCCCCGGTTTGTGTGTGTGTGTGTGTGTGTGTGTGTGTGTGTTGCTGCCCCAGCAGGTCCAGACTCTTATAATCAGTGCAGGGCGCCGAACTACATATGCAGCTTTTGTGCGTGATGCTGTAACACCTGAGAGGGCTCTCTGTGCTTGTTATGCCCGATGGTGTTGCAGCTCATGGGCTGAATAAGAGTGCTGATAATCAGAGTAGCAACCTGGTGAGAGTATTGCTGCGCGTTAGGGTATCTGCAGTTAGCAACACATGTGTAAACGACGTGATGCTGCCCGGGTGAAGGATGTGCTCGAAAGAAAGAATTAGCTGTAAAAGGAAAGATGGATAATTAGCTACATGCTCGCTGCAATGGCTGATGTTACAGCCACTAAACCATGACTCAGAGTGCAGTTCAGATTGTGTCTTAAACCAGATCCAACCAGATCAGACTGCTTGGCTGCTTCTACCTGTTGTGTAACAAGCAGCATATTGAAGCACTCTGTGTAACTCCGGCGCTCTGTCAAGGATCGGGATATTATATTTATGTCTCAGGGACATGCCAGACTACATGTTGTAGAGCTGAAGCTTACGAGGAGGAGGTGTGTGTGTGTGTGTGTGTGTGTGTGTGTGTGTGTGTGTGACTGGTTTTGATCGGTCTCACTGCTTGCTAGCAGCATTACTCTAAAAGTTACAGAAATTTGTGGAAAGATTTTTACCAGATGTGGGGCTTAGCCCAACTAGAGATCCCTGAAATTTTTGAGGGATTCTTTATTTTTGTGATGTTGGATATTTACAGACAGTTAATTATAGGCTTTACTGTCTAAAAAGGTGAGTTTGTATGGCTGCATACTGTAGTTTGTTACACATTTGAGTAACAAGAAAAGGTCCCTGGTTCAGGTCCAGCTGAGACACAGATGTTCAAGTGCCGAAGCGCTGATTTTTTAAAATGTATTTATTTTCCTGATACCTGTTGTTAAGACGTAAACCGCAACAAGTTGAGCGCATCTCAAGTACGACTTTAAATGGGGTTTGTGCTGCTGTCATAGTTCCATGAATCATAAGTCATCATTGATGGCGGGAAGTAACGCTAATCCCAGTAAATGTTTTGGAGGAGAATAAAAAAATCTTTTTTTTGGAAAAAGGTCGCGGTGCAGCGGTTCGCACTGTTGCCTCACAGCAAGAAGGCCGTGGGTTCAAATCCACTGGCCATCTTTCTGTGTTGAGTTTGCATGCTCTCCCCGTGTTTGTGTGGATTCTACTCCTCCTCGCACAGCCCGATAACATGCATGTTAGGTTAAAACCCTCAAACACCGGGCGATCGCCGCTGATGCCCCTGTTATCTGCCGTGAACAGCCGTTAACACCGAGCGTATCACCGCTGAGACGTCTGATCAACCGTACTTTGAATTACCGTAATTATCCAACGGTTTGTAAACTGTTTCTGAAAGCTGAAATTATGCTTCACAGCTTACATAGGGTTGTTGCGGTAATTGCTTTCAGAAGTCCGCGAATAGCGGCACGTTTGAGGGGCGCTGTGGAAATGAATGTGAGTACGAGTGGTTGGTTGTCTCTGTCAGCCTGACCTCTCTGGAGTGCACCCTGCCTCTCGCTCCATCACAGCTGGGTTAGGCTCCAACCCCCCGTGAAGGGTGGGTGGATGGAGCATAGCTAAAGAGAGAGATGGGCAGCTTTTTCAGCATTTTTTTCTGCATGTTTTTATTTGTGCATCATAAAATGTCCGTGCAAGTTTCCAGGAAAAGAAGCCTACCATGGGGCGGTCGAACCACAAAGGGCATCAGGCTGTGGTTGGTGGCTTTACTGGCGAAATTAAAGTCACTGGTTGCTTTCAGTAAACAGGCTGAAGTGCAGAGCAGTGACAGGTGGAACGATAAGGCAGAAAATCAGTTTGCTTTAATACCCAAAGACGATTTCTCTCCATCAGCACAAACACTACTGCCTCGACAGCAGCAGGCTCCTGCCCACTCTGCTCTCTCTCTGCATCCTGTCTCATGTCTGCTTTTATTCCATCTTTTTCTTTCTTTCTCTCATCCTCATCCTTCTCCCGAGTTTCCAGGATCATGTTTTGTGTGTTGTTGTGTTTCCTGTACTGACGGGCTCAGACATCTCTCTGTCCTTTTTTTTCCAACCTATTTCTTTAACCACTTAAAAAAAGTGCACACTGGCTCCTTTGAGCATTTGCAACCTGCCTGTAAAACCACTTTTAACAAATTAGGCACATTACTGTTGCTTAGTTAGCTGGAAGGACTTTCTGACCCTCGCCAAGGCTGCAGACGTATCCTGCAATTTTAAAGGCAGCCATCCAGAGTCACACCAAAATTTAAAGTGGACCTATAATTTTTATCCATCCATCCATCCATCCATCCTGTTCAGGGTCACGGGGGGGCTGGAGCCTATCCCAGCCCCCGGCCGGGGCAGCACGGTGGTGCGGTGGCTAGCACTGCTGCCTCACAGTTAGAATAATTTTCATTTATTCATTTATTTATTTTCGGTAATACTGCTGGCAGACGAGCAAATTTCACCTGGCTGGGGTTCTAACCAGGGCAGGCCTCTTCTGTGTGGAGGTTTCATGCACTCCTCTAGGCGCTCTGGTTTCTCTCACCATCAAAACATGCCGGCTTAATTCTGCTTTCTTTGCACCCTCGATCAAAGCTGGAAGCAGCTGTAGTCGCTGCACACTGATAATATTTAGGATGGCTTAAATGCATAGAATTGATTTTCCCTTTGGGGATCTTTAAAAGGTTTTTTAATCTTCTCTATGAAGCTTTTTTGTTTTAAAAAAAAGCTGTTAAATTAGCAAAATGTTTAATATTACTAAAATGTATAATTGAGGAGCTTTTAGAAAAGTTTTTGGTGCTTGATGGTGATTTATTAAGGTTTGATTCCCGGCCTTCGTTTGAAATGAAGAGCAGCAGAGAAATGCAAGCATCTTTCTGGTCCCTGATTCCTTTTTCATAAAATTTTAATAGAGATTTCCGTCGTCACCATCTGTCTTTGTGCGATCTGTCATCTTTTCAGCCTTTTCTTTTTCCTCACTGTCTTTCCGGCCCCTCATATCTCAGCTCGGCCCGTTTGCCCGCCCCACGACCGCCCCCGTGCTCATCTCTTATCCCTCTGAAGACCGTCACGTTACTGCATCACGTTGTGTAGCACGGCAGCCTGCCAGCCGAGGGTTTTCCCTCTTCTTTGGCTATATGAGGGATTATCCACGATACTGCTGGTCCCCTCGGAAAGCCTGAGCCCTC
The DNA here is from genome assembly GCA_015106715.1 of Bujurquina vittata. NCBI lineage: Eukaryota > Metazoa > Chordata > Actinopteri > Cichliformes > Cichlidae > Bujurquina > Bujurquina vittata. The sequence continues at coordinate 6,163 of VUQK01031637.1, forward strand.
AATCCCATCACTCTGTTATCATCCCAGACTTTGGCTCTCTTAGTCAGATGATGTAATAGTCGAGTGGAGAGACGGGATGGAGAGGCAGACATTGTGCTTCTGTCAAGATGCTCTGCAGATGAGTAACTGCAGAGCAGCAAATGCTGCTGCCGGCATTTCTGGAATGTGTTGATTTGATGGGGAATGTGTGCGGAATTTTGTCATTTTGCTGAAGGTTTGGGATTTTTGAGGAATATCATGCAGGCAGGAAAAACCTTACACTCCATATGTTATTTTTTTTACATTAAATGTTAACCTTATTAGACATTTGACAGAAGATAAATCAGCAATTTTGCTGTCTTTATCTCAGATGAGTGGTGGCTGAAAGTCTCTGAGGAGATCAAATCCATTGTGAACACGTGCTTCAGTTGGACATGTGAATTCAAAAATGACATGTAACCCTGGATTACCAACAAACCTTCAGATTTTTGTGCAGTGTTCCAGCGATGCTCGGTGGAGCCATTTGGTTGTCCAGCAGCAGCTGCTGGTATCTCCTTGCGTGCCTTTGTAGCCTTGTTGTTCTCGACTGTGTGTTTTTGTCTCAAATGGTGAAACACGTTTGTTGTTTCCACCTGAAATGGGAAGTTTCATGGGAACAGAAAGATGGTACTTAACGAGGAAGAGGCACACAACCTTACTATAGTATGCTGAAGTAAAAGCGTGCTAATGTTAGTTTTGAAAATTTTATCATAAAATTACAAAAATGTCACTATGAACATTCTGGACTTTTTTTAAAAAAAGGTAAAACTTGTACACAACATTTATGTATTATGATAGAGACAGAGGCCTCAGTTTTTGTCTTGTTCCCCGTGTAGTTATAGGAAGAAGTTTGGGGTTTTTTTTGCATTTCGACTAAGTGTGCGTAACCTTCTGGACACAATTCATGGAAACCGTATCACGCATTCACAAGATTTATATAACTAAAATAATCACCACAGGGCTGTTTAGGGCTGCAACTATTGATTATTTTAGTAATCGGATATTCTATTGATTATTCCACTGATTAATTGAGTAATCAGTTAGAAATACTTTTATTAACAGTTCATCTGCATAAATCTTTGGAAGTTAAATTCTGAATATTTACTGCAGTTTTTCTCAGTGTGGATGGAGCAGCTGCAAAGTGCTCTTTTCTTCACCTGCTGATCAGGTGGTTGATGAAGGACCTCCAGCTGTTTCCCAGTAAAAGTTTTAAGGTAATTACAGGAAAAAGTGCTGCTGCTTCGGACGCTATAAAAATGTTTCTTTTTGCTTCACCTGAGCTCACCATCTCAGTATTGGCTCCGCTTCTTTGCGTTTGCCGCGCGTGCGCACACAGACTGCACGCAAAACAGCTGCTGTTGTGTTATCAGTGTTTTTGTTGGAAAACTCGGGGCTGCATGAGCTTAATGTTGCAATGCTTTGTATTCACACATGTGGAGCCCCTTCGTACTAAACCATAGTGCTAATGGCAACACTCGCTCGCAAACTGTGGTAAAAGTGATGCATTCCAGTAGCTAACAACTGAAATTCTCAGCAATGTGATAATACACACATACACGCAAGCGTTTTTAGAGAGCAGTGGAGGCGTGGAAAAACGTGTCAGCGATGATCCACTCGTTTTTTTTCCCCCAAATGACAGCGATGACCGTTGCAGCGATGGGGAACTTTAATGCTGCTAATGTGGATGAAACGCTCCGCATACAAGGAGACACCTGAGCTGCAGAGTTTACATGAAGCATCGAAGCAACAAATTTGCGTTTTTGATAATCGAATCATTCGAGTTACTCGAGGAATTGTTGCAGCCCGACTTGTGTTGCTTCTAACTTTTGTGTGTCCAGTGTCGATTTGATTCATACCTGGAATAACACCACAGACATTTTTCTTTAACTTGCGTGTTTGATGGTTTTGTTTGCACTGAAATCAGATGCTGCCATGCTTTTTGGGTTGTTCGTTGTTGATTACTAGCAAATGTCCAAAAAATAAGGCACAGCAAAAACAGATTTTAGAAAATAAGTGAAGTCATAACTCAGTAGCAACAAACAATAAAAAGAAGAATCTGTAAGCGAGCAAAACAAAGGGGAAGTTAACATTTTCAGGACATTTGTTACTGACAGAAACCATGTGTTCCCAGTAAGTTCCCAGGACAGTTAGAAATTGCTCAGGTTTCTCCCGTGCCTGGCCCAGCTTTGAGTTTTTAAATCACACCACTGCAGGGTGGGGGTGGGGGGGGGCTTTCAACTCTAGCCAGGGAATTAAAGATTTTAATTCCCTCTAATTGGAGAAATCTTATTCTCAGCCTCAGGCAGCCCCCTTATTGCACAGTCATATGACTCACGCACATACACAAAAATCACACACACACACACACACACACACACACACACACACACAAAGCCTTTTGTAAATGGCTAGTTCTAGTTTGAAGTGTTGCATAAGGCCCGCAGTTAGACTAATGTCACTGGGTTCAGTATAACGTGGTAACTTTGACACAGAAGTTAAACAGAATGCAGTATTCTGTAATTGTACACATTGCTCTCAATGCAAATGCAGTACTAAGTGCACACTTTTGCTGTTTTCACATTTTCAGCTCTGATCTTCCAGCTATAGACTCAACTAGTTCTGAATTATCTCTTGTTTCAGTAAATGTAATTTATTAGCTTCAAGTGCAGCATCAGGTTTTCAGTTTCACCCGTGACGGCAGCGCAGCGCCCACTGAGGCGTGCGCTCATTCTCATTTCAGTCCTTGGACCTGACCTGCTTTTGTTTGTTAAGCCACTTAACACTCACCTGTGAATCACTGAAGCAGAAAAAAGACACTTCACTCAAGGGATGAAGCAGTGTTGTATCAACACATAACTGGCAAAAAAAAAAAATCAATCTCAAATTGTACCTCCATGCACTTTGTTACCGGCGGCCTGTCATAAAAACATGTGGAGGACAAAAGAAGTGCCGGGTCTAAGAAAAACATGTACAGCAGGTGAACAGTATCCAAAATCATGTCCTTAAGAAGCAGGACAAACGTCCAGCAAAGACCTGACACAGGAGAGCTGAGAGCTGCATCCGGCTCTTCAGTTGATCACTGAAGCGTCATCAGAAATGGTGCCAGTGGAAAAGCAGCCATTCTTAAGGAGAAAAGGCTGATCAGGCTCTAACAAATTACACAAACAGTGGAGGCTCTGTTATGGTTTATGGTTTATTGTCAACATTTGATTATGAATGCAGTTTCTCAAGCCAGTTTTATTTCTTGTTCTATATAATGTGCTCTACAATATGCTACATGAAGTTAGCTCAGGAGTACTGACATTGCCACACTGCTGCAATAGTAACAACTACGGAAACAGTTTAAGGTAAACATGCCCACCTTTTAGTCTGTAGCTGCCTTATGACAGCTGAGATCAGCTCTAGCCCCCCCCCCCCTTGTGATCCTGAAAAGAAATCCTTTCAGGGTGCTGTCAGTTTACATTATTTCACTGTCAATTAGAGGCACTTGATCAAACTCAAAGTTCAGGATTTATTGAGGTGCAGCAGATCAATACTTGGACACGTGCCGACACCTAAAAGGAGTCTAGTGGGCACTGCAGGGGACGGCTGTGTCTGACACAGTCGGATCAGATTTTAGCCAGTTGTTAACGTGCCAGCTCCTGAGGAAAACCTCTGTGGGATGCTGCAAATATGGCAGCTAACAGTCTGCTGCTTTTACTGCTACCCATTTAGTATCATGTGTGCTGCCACCTCCATCTTCTCTCCATGCAGCTTTCTCACCTAATCCATGCAAATATAGCACAGATTAATATAAACTCGCTGCAGCGTTCATGTGTGAGGATTTTATCCTCCTTTTAGCTCATATTTTTGGTGCTTTACCAAACTTCACTGCACCAAACAGCACACAGACAGAGACATTAGCTTGTGATGGCCTGCAAAGATGATCATTGATACCAAAGCATTAATGTTGGCATTAATTCATCAAAGCTGACTCCGGTGGAGCGATGAAGCTGCTTTGTGTCTGCTGTGTCTGTGCAGCTCTAAGAATTGTTTTGAATTTCAGCCAAAGTGTTTTAAAGTTTGATCTCTCTGCTCCTCTCTCCTCTTTTCAGCCATCATGTATGTGATGGGAGCGCTGGGCCCGGCGGCTGGTTACCTGCTGGGAGGGGTCCTCATCGGCTTTTATGTGGACCCCAAGACTGTTGTCAACATCGACCAGAGTGATCCCCGCTTCATTGGAAACTGGTGAGAAGAATCTGCATGTTTGACATAAAGTTTCAGCAAAGCAAGTAGACTGTGTGAGCATTACTCCTAATATCAACACAGTAATTAAAATATTCCTCTTTTCAATTGGATTCAGTGGGTTTTGGTGATCTGAAGTTTCTCAGCGCATTAGCGTTAAATAAAGTCTATTAGCTAAAAATATAATTTGCTGTGGACCATTCATTCCCTGCACAACTGCAGTGAGAGCTTGGTCCATATAGCCTGCAATAAGTTGGACATGTTTCCTGTGGGTGTTGGACTCCGTCAGGGCTGCCCTTTGTCATAGATTCTGTTCATACTTTTATGGACAGAATTTCTAGGCGTAGCCAGGTGGTGGAAGGCTTCTTCCTTGGTGGCCTCAGAATCTCGTCTCTGCTTTTTGTGGATGATGCGGTCATTAATTTGTAGGACACACTGGGTGTCCTACAAATTAAGATCCTATTGGAGGTGGTGATGGTGGGGTATTATATGTGAGTGTACATAACGAAATGAGTCACATACTCTTCTATAAATGAATTATTAAGTAATTCCATTTATAGTTTTCTGCTGTGCAAAAGTTTTATTTGCCTCTTGCTGTGAAACAAATGAAGGTGCAGGATGATCAGCTGCTTCTCCAGTGAGTCTCTCCACTCAGCTGCATTAGACTGCGTTTCTGCTCTGCAGCCCATGAGCTTGGTGTAGCAGCACATGAGCCTGCTGCTGCTGCTGCAGGTTCTGGTTAGAGCGTCCCTCCAGACCAAAACTAGCACTGATGCTGGCAGCTACAGTCCAGATAGTGGACATAAACTGGCAGGTGAGCTACCCAATCAGAAAAATAAGCTGGGCAGCTTTGAGGCTGGCTGCTTAGCAGTAACTCAGGATGTATTAGGGCTGGTTTAAACTGGCTCCCTGCTGGGTGTCTTTTTTTTTTATATACATAATCTGCAGCCTTTATCTTAATGTAGCTTATTAACCTTTACCTGAACCAGATATGTTGTGATTTATTACTATAATTTAATACTTATGTTCACTAATTATAGAATGAGCTAGGCTTGGTCAGTCCATCAGCTCTTTGCTGTGTGTGAATGATTTGTGGTTGTGTTCTGGGACAGGCTGTAAAGTGGGGAAATCTTCTTCTCTCGTCACCTTACTCTGGCTGCAGAGATGCAGCGAGGCCAACATGGCTGTGAGCGCCTCTGTGATTAAATGAGTCACTGGATACACTTGGGCGGCTCTGTATGGTGAAGACGGGGGCAGTAATAACAGAGTGTACTTCACTCACAAATAAATAATAGGACTCCATTAAAGTCTGGAGGGGTAGAATACACTTTGTCCCTGTTCATCTCAGTGTTAAATGTGTGAGAAGGGAAAGAAACTGCTCCCAAAAGGGGCCACATTTGAAAACGGACTCTTCCAAACTGCAGCATCAGCTCACGTGCATCACACGTTTGCTGTTTAGGTCACGTTTTCGCACGTATCATCCATCTGAGAATCTGTTGGCATGTGTGAGATGTGGTTAGTCATCTATTTAGAGCTCCCAGTGATGCCTTCCTCTGACTGACAGCATAACCAGTGACTCACCAGCAAACAGCTACGAGCTTCCTACATGAATTATAGGTGATGATAGCAGGAAGAAGATGGTGTACCAGTTTATGTGCACATTAATGAGGCAGAGATAAGGTGATACCAAGTCAAAGATTGACTCTTTGGTAGCGCAAGGAGGAAAAACTGGACTCAGCTTTTAATAAAAATGTAACTTTCCTGGGTTTTTAATATTTTATTCGAATAACCTCTGGGCCGTGCAGGTGGAGCGGGTTCCTGCTGTGCGCTGTGGCCATGCTGCTAGTCATCTTCCCCATGTTCACCTTCCCCAAGAAGCTGCCTCCCCGACACAAGAAGAAGAAGAGGAGGAAAAAACTGAGTTTGGACGACCTGTCCAGCGACGACGACGTCCTCAAGGAGAAGAGCAACAACAACAAGACCCAGACGGTCACTTCGTCCATGGGCTTCGGCAAGGACATCAAAGGTACAGGGAAATCGATGATGTCATGAACAAGTGTTTCCCAGAACCGTGAAGCTGTTTAAACTCTTCAGTTCTGTTTGTTGACCTTGGAAATACCAGTCATGATGGTCTTTCAACTCTAATGAATGCAGAACACACATAAATATGAATTAGCCTGCCAGCATTACTAATAAATAGTTCAAATCTTTTACCACATGACTCCTCTGCAATGGTCTATTTTTGAATATTTGATGCTTAAAGTTTGCATTTTCCTTCCAATAACAGTGCATTTTTGTTGCAGATATGAAACTTGTTAGCATGTTTATGCCTACCTAGAAACAGAGTATCTGTAAAGCCATTCAGTCCTCTTTGAGGCCTACCTGTGTTTGTGCAAATTAATCACAATTAAAGTAGCCTCAAATTCATGATAAACAAAACTGTCTAATGTTTTTAAAAAAATAGTAGAAGTGGAGAAAAAAACCCAGGCCAGTTTTAGTGTAATATTGACTAAAAGCATAGTGGTGAGCCAGCAGTGTTGGTGGTGAAAGCAAACAGATCTGTCCACAACAATTAAATTCTATATTTTCCTCCATGATTTTTCTTCTTTTTGTTTAGAATCCGCGACTCGCGGGACTCGAGCGTTTACTGAGGTCGGCAAAATTAAAAGGATAAGTCACCAGACAATGCAGACAATGATGCAAATTTTAGCAACATTTTTTTGTCAGCGTATAGCCGACACATTTTTACAACTGGAGAATAAAAAAAAAAAAGATTTTCATAATCATAAACGTGTAGTTTTTTTTCAACAGCACACGAGACGAGCAAAGGAGCTGCAGGCTGGGCCAAAGCTGCAGCTCTGAGACTCCTGGGTTAAACCAACACTTTCAGGATAAAGAATAACTTTATTACGACCCTAAAATTAATTGTTTAAAAAGTAATCAGAACGGATTCTGTGTTGGAGTTGGTGCTCGGACCGCTCCTCCACACACAAAATCTAGACAGCAAAGTAAAGACAGTGACGTTTTACTCCAGGATTTTATTTGTCCTGATGACTGCCACGAAGTTCGGAAGAATAAGTTCAAATTGAGCTGCAATTTTAGTTGCTGTTCGTGATTTAGAAGATTTTTTTTGGCCTAACAGGAGCCCGTGAAGGGCTAAATGACCCCCCCGTGTCAAATATTTATTCATGGACACGTTCTTATTTTATCAGTTGTGTGGTTTTATTTATTTAGTTGAATTATAGCATTGTTTTTATCATATTTAATGTATTTTTTGCCAGCATGCAGATTACGAGGACAGTTAAACTGAAGTCTGTCTCAGGCATCTGTATTTCAGACTGAATCAGAAAAATATTTTAACAAAAGAGGCTTTAAGTTAGAAATTAAATTCACAGAAATATGGCTCTAGCTTTTGCCTGGGACATCAGAAGGGTTGATTTCTGTGACACTAAGAGAGAAAACAAAAGCTTTTCTGTGTCCACACTTTTTCCCGCCCTCTTCCAGACCTACCCAAAGCTGCAGTGAGGATCCTCAGCAACGTGACCTTCTTGTTCGTCAGCCTGTCCTACACGGCGGAAAGTGCCATCGTAACTGCTTTCATCACTTTCATCCCTAAATTCATCGAGTCTCAGTTCGGGATCCCGGCCTCCAATGCGAGCATCTACACCGGTGAGGTCACTATTCACCTCATCACCCGAACGTATTCTCGATTGACTCTTGAGAACCTGGAAAGACTGAAACCTGGGGTTTAAAAATTGAATTTATTTCTCATAAAATGCTCACATTTGGTCAGACACTGAGTATCAACAAAGCTATTCTGGTCTGCTGTTGAAGCCTCCTGTGATTTGTCTGCAGACGGCGTGCAGACAGACCAGAATATTCATACAACGTCCAGGGCTTTAATTTGTGTGACTGCAGTGCTGGTTTTATCTGAGAGCAGAGCTGGAGAGGCTGTTAGCCCAGCGCTGCGAGCCAGCGCGCATTAATAATAAAGAAACTGCTGGTCTTCAAATGAACGGGGCACCTGGGACTGTGAGCTGCAGCACCGAGTGCATTACACACAAAACATTAAGAAACACGCAGATACAAGAACAGTGATGTCCTACATACACCCACAGTCACGTGCCGATGTGCACGCATCCCTAAACGGGCACGTAAGCTTTAAATGCTTTAACACAGAATGTTTGAACGCTTCTTGCGTGCTTTGCAGAATGCTAATTTTCAAGCATCCAGTAATTGGTGATCTGGGTTGTGGGTTTATTTTTTAGCGCTTTGTGCAGCATAAAAAAAATGTCATTTAGTTTAGTTTATTATTTTGGAAAGAAAGCATTTGAGACTATCTCCAAAACTGGGTGAACTGTCCCTTTAATTGAGTAATCTGGCCTGAGGGGAGTGCTGCATTGGGTCAGAGGATCCATGCAGACGCATATCGCCCACCTGCAGCTGTTTACAGCCGTCCTGCTGTTGCGGCTGATAAGTAAAGCGGCTGAGACCAATGTGATGCTCAGGGCTGATGAGCTTTTTGTGAGACTTTGGTTATTGTGGTATCAGGTTTGATGGCCTCTGCAGACACACAGGAGGGTCCACATGTCTCTGAGAATGAGACAGCTTCACTAGAGCAGGGCTGTCCCGGAGGCCCTCCAAAGTATCCAGTCCAGTTTCCAGAATGTGAAAAGTGCGGCGAAGGAGGGGCACAAAGTTTCTATTTACTCTTAACAATCGTTCTGAGAGTCCAAACTGTTAATTTCATCGGAGCCACGTGAATTGTGGCATTTTATTAAAAGGCTAAACAAGGTGCAATGGGTAGGTGCTCCCCTCGCAACCAGAGGGTCGCTGGTTGGTCGCTTGGTCATTGTGTCCAAGACACTTAACCCACATTGCCTACGTGTGAATGTGTTGTGTGGTTGGTGTTTGGTGGTGGTCGGAGGGGCCGTAGGCGCGAATTGGCAAACACACTTTCCGTCAGACTGCCCCAGGGCAGCTGTGGCTACATTAGTAGCTTATAAATCGAAGGCATTATTATTATTATTATTATATTGATCAACCCGAGCGTGAGAAAGGTAAGTGTGACCGTTTATGTGACTTTTTTTTTGTTACTTTCGGCTGCTCCACGTGTTTGATTTGGCAGATTATGCCCATCCTGACACAACCCCTAAAGGGGTTTGTGCCTCCTCCCGGAATAAAACCGGGGATCTCAAGGGCAGCAGTCTGAGCAGAGACACCCAGGCTTCCCTCCTCCTGGCTACCTCCTGGGCCAGTCATGTCCTGGATTTGCGCCGGGGTGTACATGTGGTAGGACAGTACTGCGAAAACCACACGTATCCCGTAAATATGACCCACTCAGTCACTTTTTAAAGCAAGCAGCTTAAATGATGCTCACTTTTTGTAGGGATTATTCTTTGCTTTGAATTTATCATTTTATTAAAAAAAAACCACAACCAAAACTAAACATTGCCCTTTTGAAAAATTGATTTTGATCGCTGTCGTCAAAGAACAGCACATCATTAGTCAGACTTGTGAGTCATCTGAACTTTCCACACAGAACTGATCGCTCCGTTTCTAAACACTCAACAAACCAGCGTTTTTCCCCACACTGGTTCTGCATTAATGATGTTTTTTTTTTTAAAAAAACCTTTTAGCCACATTAGTATATAGTTTTTCTCCAGGAAATTACATCTTGTTATCAGAAATGTTTTAGTGTTCGAGTTGCATAACTGTCTCAGCTGTAGGTGGAGTGGGCTGTGAAGCCTGTGATTAGAGCTGCCACTCATATATATTTTCAGAATATGCCGTCCTCTAGTGAGCGAAATAAAATCATTTCTTGGGAACCTGCTCAAGTGTTATTGAAGGTCCCAGGACCCCTGTTTGGTATCCACAGCTGTTCAGTGTCAGGGGTATGACTGTGATTTGGTGGCTGAGTGGGTAGAGCAGAGCAGCAGCACCCACCAGCCAGGATTTATGGTGCGTTCCCTTCTCTTATTCAGCCGAATCAGTAAGACAAAGTGCTAGTGGTCATTCTGGGCCCACGTGCTTAGAGTTAAATGGACAGTTTAGGGGTTTGTACTCGACTGTGGCAGAAATTCATTCTCAGTTTTTGAATGTTTTTGAGCTGGATAGGATAATGAGACTCTTCAAGCAGCGGTTTCTGTACTTTGAAGTCTCATCGATAGCATGTGGATGTTTTGCAGCTGCATTCTTTATAACTTTAGACCCAAAAGTGCCCATTTTGGCACATGTCGTCTTCATTTTTCATCCCCAGAGCTTGAAGCTTGCTTTTGCCTTAAACGACTCGTCATTTCCTAGAAAGACAAATACGCTGTTGCCCTCTTATCCTTTGTTATATTGGCATTGTGCAATATTCCTAGGATGAAATATTAAGAAGGAAACATTGCTTTCCCCTTGAAGTGCATACTTGTATGGGCTTCTTCCTGCCATACAGAACTGGCTACAACCACAACAGCAAGTTGGAGGACACCGTGATCCGAGATGTGTGTGCGCTAACCTCAGACAGAGGCTTCCTCCGCTAGGCTCCATCTTTCAAACTGAGAGGACAGACAGCTGCACAGGACACATTATCTAACACCTACTGAGTGAAGAGAGCATCGCTGCCTGGGTTAGAGGCTTCACTCCCTCCGAGGCCACCCACACTATAAATGTGTGCTGTCATGGTAAAGCAAGGCTGCCCGGAGGCGGTTGTTGTGATCGCTGCATTTTCTTTAGGATCTCACTGCAGGGAGAGAGAGTGATGGCTGCAGTGGCCGAGGCTACACAGTGTACCCCTGATTTAATCTGCAGGAGTCCGGCTTGAAAGTGAGCTGTGGCTTAAAGTTTGAATTCTTAGACGCCACGCTTTGCTTTGCTTACAGAGAAAAGGAAAATCTGTGGCGCTCAGTCCAGATGATTTACCCATTTAGTCAAACACGGTGTAACTATAGAAACAAAGTGCAGTGTGTCATACTCGCACACAACGGAAGGAAAAAGAGTCTTCACCACAATAAGCAGCCGTGGGTTTAATTGCTACAAGATTGGTTTATTCTGCTTGTACATAACCTGACTTCTTTACCCTTGAGCATTTATGGCCACTTGGTGGCAGAAAAGCAGCACAACCAGATGGCTGTAACTGAATTACCACATTCTAGTTTTTATGGTTTGCAACAAGCGACATCTTCCAGGGCTGAGATATGAAGTTAATCTGCTAAATATTACAAATTCTAAATCCCCACAGACTCACCTGTTAGCTTTACAGCATTAGAAAAGCATGTTTACATCCTGTTACAAGAAATTGGCCTCAACTGATAATTTCCTGCTTCATGACTCTTGGGGGGCCGAAGATTTGATTTGATCTGGTTGGGAAGATCCTTGAATTTCCGATCTTTCTCTCTCACCAGGTGTGATTATTGTGCCGAGCGCCGGCGTGGGGATCGTCCTGGGCGGCTACATCATTAAGAAGCTGAAGCTGGGCGCTCGCGAGTCGGCCAAGCTGGCAATGATCTGCAGCGGCGTGTCCCTTCTCTGCTTCTCCACGCTGTTCATCGTAGGCTGCGAGAGCATCAACCTGGGAGGAATCAACATCCCCTACACAACCGGGTAAGGAGAAACTAAGTGGGGGGGCGTCCGGGGAGGCGGTGCGTTGTCGTGCATCACTGCTGACGAGGCAGAGTGACGTCACTTCAATGCCGAGGCTGCTTCATTCATGTCTGACTTGAAAACTGACTGTGGGTCGGTGTGTTGTTCCCACAGTGATGTGGTTGTGGAGGATGTAGAGAAACATTCAAAGGATTAAGAAGACAAAGACAGGCGAGAATAAGCAGACAGAAGTAAAAGAAAATCAGATAGACGGACTTTGGAAGAAGAGTAAAAGAACACCCACGGAGAAAAAACAAGTCATGAAAGAGGCTGAGAGAGTGAGGTCAGATGGAGAAAGAGCAGAATAGCTTCTGTGGTCATGTCAACACATAAATCTGCTCCTACCTCAGTCTTATTTGTGTCTTACTTTGTGTTATAAGATAAGAGATAAGATAAGATAAACTTTATTAATCCCTTTGGGAGGGTTCCGTCAGGGAAATTACAGTTCCAGTAGCAAATACAGTTTCACACAAAGAAATAAAAAAGGATAGAAATAAAGTTTCAGAAATTTTACAAGGAATATACAAGAATATATACAGAAATAAAATAGGATAGAATAAGTAGAATAAATAGATAATAAATAATAAACTAAGGTGCATTTGTATTGCACTACGTTAATGGTGTGTATGTATCAGGCTCAGGCTGCTGCTCCTTCCTTCCTCCCCTCTTTCCTTCTGTTACCCCCCCCCCAGTGAGGAGTTGTACAGTTTGATGGCGTGAGGGACAAAGGAGTTCTTCAGTCTGTTAGTCCTACACTTGTACAGCAGCAGTCTGTCACTGAACCGGCTCCTCTGGTTGCTGGTGACAGTGTGCAGAGGGTGACTGGCATCATCCATAATGTCCA
>VUQK01031640.1:2023-14814 GCA_015106715.1 Bujurquina vittata
TGTGTGTGTCTTTTCTAGATTATAATCCCATTAAATGTGCCTTCTTACAGGGCTCACCAGTCTGCTAGCCAGTGGGGTCTACACATCTGCGTATCCTCTCCATGATGTGAGTATCACACTTTGTGGCTGCTGCTCCTGTGTTGGTCTGAGAAGAGCTGATATTTATGCACAAATTGTTGCAATTCAGTGGGTTTTTAACCTGACACTTTGCAAAGAATCAACTGTGTCTAACGTATTACGAAGGACAAACTTCACTCTCAGCTCTCTGACGATGGCATGTCATTCAATTAGATTTTCATTGTTCTTTTACTATAGCACCCCATTATTGTAGTAGTAGTTTATTGGAAAGTAAATATGATAACTATCCACGTTAAACAAGTATGTAGGAATGCCTAGAAACACCCTGTCTCAGAGTGATGCTGAAAGACTAGTTCATATTACTTCTAGGCTGGACTTTCTTCAAGATCCACAAGTAAGCCTGCACTCTGAGAGCAAAGTGCTTGATTTGGATAGTATGGTACTATGAGGTACTAAGTGACAGAAATATTTCTTTTCTGAATTTTTACCCAAAGCCAGCTAGGGAAGCTATTATACAGCAGAAATAAGAAATAATGTGCTGAATATGAAACCTGTGTGTTACAGGGAGACATTAAAGGCGTGAATACACACCTTAATGACAGGAAGGTAAGTATAGCATTTAAATCATTGATACACCAACCAGTCTATTAAAAAAATCTAATTTGATTTCAGCCTAAATGCACTGATAAAAAAAACCTGTCCCTTATGTTTAATCAGCCCATTTTAGCCTACAGTATAAAGAGGTTTTGCTAGTTCAAGTAACTTTATTGGTACCTGACGGTAAATTCGTTTTTCAGTGTAGTGAGTCAGCTCATAAAAAATATAAACACAACATGTTAGAACCCACCAAAAAACAATAAGAGACATAAAACACATTCAAAGCAAAAAACACAGCACGCGGTTGAAATCTGTTCAAACAGAACTGCTTATTTTTGCATTTGGGGGTTTTATATCTCCATCTTGACGGCAGCAGCTGCAACTCTGCAGTGGGTGAGAAGTGACCCAGATATCCTCTGCACCTGTCTGACACTCCGGATCTACCTGTGGCGCTCCTGTCAGCTTACTGGACCACTTCACTATGGGGTTCTTATTTTTAAAAGACAGATTACCAAAGCAAGAAGGATAAAACCGACTGAATAAAAGCACAGTAACATTTAAAAAGTGTTAATTAGGTAGTGTACAGTCAGTTACTTGATAACATATATCATACAGCTATACAGCTACAGTTATTTGAATATAAACGTGAATCCGTTGTGCTGTAGTCTATTAAGCAATCATTTAATCAAATTTGTTCAAGGTGCCAGTAGATGAAACCTATTGCAGTTCACAAAGTTTTACACTATAGTGTCAGATTGGTAGATTTGATATCCTTTATAATGCGTGTAGTTTGTCTTGCGTACCTCAGAGTCCTGCATGTTAATGCTGTCACCTCAGAGCAAGAAGCTCCTGGCTCCCGAGAATCTGCCAGTCCCGCGTGGAGCTTGTTCTCCTCGTGCCTGTGTGGGTTCTGTCCAAAGTCAGGTTAATTGGTGATTCTAAATTGGCTCTAGGTGTGAATAGGAGTGTGAATATGAGCCTTTCTCCTTCTGTCAGCCATGTAATAGGCAACGACAACATTTCATCAGCATAAATAATAACAAATGAGCAGAATCTTCAGAAAATGGCCTTGCCATATAGCATTTGATACATTAATTGCCTCCTGCTTCTGTTCACAGCTGCTGTACGAGCAGTGGGCCAACTACAGTGTCTTCTACAAATACCAGCCCCTTGGGCTCATAAGGTGAGAGCTATAGCTGGACTAAATTTGCTGATAGGAAATACAGTGATAAAGGACATCTTAGGACAAAGAAGGCAGGTATATACTTTCAAGGGTTATTTTGAACTAAATTAACAAGAGTGCAAAACCACAATAACTTGTGGCTTTAAATTAGGGAAAACCAAAAGATGGTATACTACAGTCATTATAACTGTCACCTGGGACTAAAAAACTTCTGCAATTGCAAGAAATAAGCAGGGCCATAAGAGTAAAAACACTTCAGAAATGAGAGGAGTCAAAATAGGGTATTAGCAGGGCAAACTCTAGCTCCAAGACGTTGACAGGTTCCTTAGTTAGATATGTGTGAAACCCTGGCTGCCTGAACCAGTGTTCAGAGAGCCCTCTGATTTTCATCAGAATGGTCGTTTAAATTGTGGGTTCAATACTGACATACATGGCTTATTTACATATTGAGGTATCCCAGTTATTTTGGCAGTGATGGATTTGACATTGACATGCCCTCTGTATCTCCAGGAAGTATTTTGGGGAAAAGATTGGACTGTATTTTGCCTGGTTGGGAGTCTACACGCAGATGTTGATCCCTGCTGCCATCGTTGGAGTAATTGTATTTCTCTATGGCTGTGCCACTGTGGATGACAACATACCTAGGTACACCTTTTTTAAAGCCTTTATTCTGATATGACAGTGGAGAGAAGGCAGGAATAGAAACTTCAGTTGTTCCTGATGAAATTTCTCCACACATCTACCCCATCCCAGGTGCTCTTGCTTGACTTGAAAGACGGCATGTGTAGCTCTCCACATTTGAGTTTTAACATATCCTACTTTTTTCAGGTTTCTCCACCGTTTGCTATAGAATAATTTCCCATCCATTCCTGTTTTGTTAGCATGGAAATTTGCGATCCCAGGAACAACATTACCATGTGTCCACTTTGCGACAAAGCCTGCAGCTACTGGAAGCTGGTGACGGCGTGTGGTACAGCCCGAGCCAGCCACCTGTTTGACAACGCAGCCACCGTGTTTTTCTCCATCTTCATGGCTCTGTGGGGTAAGGACGCATTCAACTGTGCTGTTCAGCTATATGTACCAGAGGGTCGATATACACCAGAAAACCAATAGTTATGTCTATAGCTTCTGTTCCCTGAAGGAGAGAATCGAGGTACAACACATTTAGTATGGGACATATATATACGCAGAGCAGCCACCGAACTGGAGTCGGATCACCAGCACCTTAGTGCAAGGCAGAGGCGTGTCGCTCCTTGCCTGTTTATGTAAGAAACCACTGTCGAGTTGTCTGTCCACACCAAAACATGCTGGCCCATTAGAAGTGGACAAAAATGAACAGCTAGCAGCTCTAAGTGATCGATGTGCAGCTCACGCTGCGCCGCAGTCCAGACCCCTCTCACTGACGTGCCGTCGCACAGAGCCCCCCCTCCCAATCTGGGAGCCCTGGTGCAGCAGACCGGGCTCTCTCCAAGGGCGGAGTGCTAACTTGCAGGAAGCGGTTATCGTCAGTCTCCTGTGCAGAGCACCTGTGATTATCAACCCTTTCTATTAATTCAAAATGTTAACTTGCAGGATTCCTGGTAACAGAATGGTAAAATAAACATAATCTGCAAGTGTACAAATGTACAGAAGGCATCAGCCTTCCAAATAAAGGCACTTCCCCGCTGTTGATTATGCACATTATATAATGAAGGCTTAAACTTCTATAGAAAGATGCCGTGTGCACAAGAAGAAGGGAGGATCTAAAATGTTCAGAGTCTCCATGACTGTCATTCATGTACAAAGATCAAAGCATTTAGAAACTTGTAGCTACTAGTGTTGGAGCATGTGCTGAGTTTGGTGTGTATGTCTGGTTATTTAGCTGTTCTCTTTATGGAACACTGGAAGAGGCGCCAGATGAGACTCAACTATGTTTGGGACCTCACAGGTTTCGGAGAAGACGAGCAGGTGAGATAACCCCACAAATATTCTCTGTGTCTTTGTATGCACACAAGACAATAAAAGATCAATGAAATGTTACTGACAACAGCATTTTTTTATATAATTGTTTTTTGTGATAGTAATGTGTCAGGCCAATGAGAAGAGTGTATTCCTGTTTAAGTCTCCTTAAAATGCATTTAGTAAATTTACTTAAGGTACTTACTTATTGTTACTTATAATTTGTTACTGCTATTAACTACTCTTGTACAAGTTCTCTTTTTGTGTGAATGATACTGTTATCAATTAAAACCACTAATTACATTTTTAGAAGGACCATATTAGCTACAAAGCCTGTAGATTTTGCATTATGAACCTGTTTTCCATTTCAGGATGCTAGGATGCACATTTCAGTTCATCTTAGCTGATTTAATGAGGTTTTCTCAAAAGCAGACATTTAGATTTAAGCTTAGGGTGGATGGATTAACCCGGTCAGTTCATTTCTAGAAACCATTCATCACTATCACTTGAAGTATGTGCAGAAATATACCGGAAATGCTGTCATAACGTTTACAGTCACAACAGTTCAAATTAAAACGTGTCTTGATTGCACATGGGAGGAACTATATCTGGTAGCCCTCATTCTTATAAATCCCTCCCATGGACAGTGTTAGCTGATCTTGGATCAGCATGAAACTGTCCTGTGTTTGAAAATATTTGATGTAAGTAATGGAATTAATTCATTAAAATTAGTTCCATGTTACTACTATTATTATTATTATTATTATTATTATTATTATTATTAATAAAGTAATAGTAGTGGTGGTAGTAGTAGTAGTAGTAGTAGTAGTAGTAGATTATTTCGTCATGATTTCAACTGCTGTAACAAAAGAATTTCCCAAATATGGGATAAATAAAATAACATCATATGTATATATACACATACATACTGTATATATATATATATATACATACATACATACTAATACATACATACTATTTTATACATATTTATATTTATGATGTGGTGCTATTTATATAACGACTACTTCATTATATAAATAGCAACCAAGGTTGTTGAGCGTTTTTGCTTAGAGGAGCCAGCAATGTCACAGTGACTTAGAAAACACACTATGTTGCCAAACGTATTCACTCGTCTGCCTTCACAGACACATGAATTTTTCCAATATGATATCAGCCCACCCTTTCTTTACAGCTGTAACAGCTTCAAGCCTTCTGGGAAGGTTTAGGAGTATTTATGGGAGGTTTTTTTTAATCATTCTTCCAAAAACACATCTGTGAGGTCAGACACTGATGTTGGAGAGCAGGCCTGGCTCACAGTCTCCTCTAACCCTCTAAGGGGATATGTCAGGCTGAGGTCAGGACTCTGTGCAGGCCAGGCCAGTTCTTTCACCCCAAACTGGCTCATCCATGTCTTCATGGAGCTGCTTTGTGCACTGCTGTGCAGTCATGTTGGAACAGGAAGGGGGCCAGCCCCAAACTGTTCCCACAAAGTTGGGAGCATGTCCAAAACGTCTTGATATGCCGAAGCAAGACTTTCTTCGCTCCCACTTTGTTATAATTCCACTGACAGTTGACGGTGGAATATTTAATAGTGAGGACTTTTTGCACCGGTATCATCCTATCACGGTAGCACACTGAGCTCCTGAGAGCGACCGATTCTTTTAAAAATGTTTCTAGAAGCAGTCTGCATGCCGAGGGTCTTGGTTTGGTACACCTGTGGCCGTGGAAGTGACTGGAACACCTGAATTCATTGATTTGGATGGGGCGGTGAATAGTTTGGCAGCAGAGCGTATTTTCATGGTCATCACACGTGGAGTCCTGTTTGTTATGTAGCATTGTAATACAATGTTATAAGAATAGGTGAAAATTAGTCTTATTTGGTGAGAGGAACTCACAGAAACACAAGAATACGGAAATCTTTTACTGTGGTTAACTTCAAAGTAACTAACATGATGGTTTTCCTCTGTTTCTGCTGGCCATGCTGTAGTGAGTCTGCGAAGGTTCCTGCACAAACATTTCAGCCTCACATAGGAGTGTTTTTCAAATGATATTTTGATACGATACCAGATGATACATGGCACTTCATCTCATGTCAGCCTTTTTTTGTTTTCTCTAGAAGAACATGTAAATGTTTTTGTCCTGAGACACACTGAAGCTCACTGATTTCTTCTTTATATCTTTCTATGTGTTTATTGTATTTCACAGGAGGAGCATAAGGTTTGGATATGACTTCTTTCTGAGTTTATTCTTTCCAGCACTAATCTTTTCTCTTTGAAGGTGTTTACCAGTCTGTCTGTGGCCTCTTAACATCCTCTTTGTCTCTTTGCTTCAGTAAAACGTTGTATCTCTGGCTCCTCTATATTTTGGAGGCTCGTCCTGAACCTTTGGCCTCTTGGGCTGATCAGCACATCAGTCTTGCCACATCTAGGACACTTTAGTGACTCATAGCTCTTAAGTCATCTAACATTCATTGTTTTGTTTTTTTACTGTACTTGACGGGTGGAGAAATAAAGGTTGGACATTATATTATCTAATTCTTGAATTTTGTTATTTAAAAACAAAAAGATAAATAGGATGATGGTTCGGAATAAGCGAGGAGATTTTTGGCCTCAAGACTTATTTAGAGATGAAGGAACAGGAAAGAGAGCATGAGTGACTATTTGTGGTTGTTATCAAAAATGATGTCATCCCACCTCCATGTTTGTGCCTTGGTTGATTAAAGCACGAGTAGTTAGGGGGCATGCCTCATATATATATATATATATATATGTGTATATATATCCCAGCCCAAAGAAGAAACTGATATTGTGAGTAAAGTCTTTACATATAGTCGCTGATTAGAATCAGCAGCAAATCCAGCTAAAGGTTTTGAGTGTTTGCTTGTTGCATGAGCAGGTGAGATAAGAACTAAATGAAATCAAATTTCTGTAGCAGGGCAGAAGTGCACATGATGTGACCCTGTCAGGTACAACATGCGTGGGGAAGTGCTTAGGAGGACCCCATTAAAGACACTCATCATTCCGAGCAGGAGTGACTCCTAGGAAGGGTCGCGCTCAAGTGGAAATCGGTACAGAACAATTCAGCAACCTTCAAGTGCAGATGGCTTGATATCAGAATTCTGTGAGACTTTCTTGGTGCACGTCTCCAGGCTTTTGAGTCCAGTTAAAGCATTAGTAGGTCCACATAATACAGAATTATGAGCATCACACTGCTGACCCTCTTCCACGCAGCACTTGGCTCACCTTCAGCCCAGGTGGGAGTCTAGTAGGCATGTTGGCTCATAAGAAATTGTTACGTCAAACAGCCACAAACTTGCTAAAATGTGTCTCCAAAGTAGATCAAAATAGAGAATCTGAGCTGTACTGCTGCTAAGTCATGTGCCAACATTATAATAAAGCAGGTTTTCAATTCATGTCTGGTTAAATATATGTGGAAAAAAGATTATTTGAAATAATCCAAGTAGAATCAGCTTAAACTATCAGTCCACCTAAGATCAGTTCTTGCTTGCACAAGTCTCCTCTGGACAAGATCATCATTTTCCTCATTTTGGAAGCTTGCTCGCCTCTTTGGTTGGGTGTGCCTGCCTGTACATCGGCCTGACACATGTTGCTCTCGTCAAAGCACACCGTCTAACTCTCAGCTTTGTTTTCTACACGCAGCTGCTCCTCAGTCCACTGGGTGCACATCCATTTGATTCTGGTTGCATTTCACATTCCTTGAGATAGAAACACGTCTTTCTCACCATCATAACAACATTACTTTAACACACTCCCATTCTTTCATGGTGAGTTGATGCATCTTCCTTTCTTGTGCAGTTTTGCTGAAACTTAATCACAAAGTGCTTATTTTGCAAGCCTTGCTGCCACCAGGCACCTCAGCTCAGTCCTGCCTGCATTCTGAATGCCCAGTGGGATCTTCTCTTGCAAGTTTACCATCTTGCATATTTAGTGCTAACAGGCACTTTGTACTATCAGTAAAAGTAACAAGCAAACTAATTTCTCTTCCAGGACCACAACCGAGCTGAGTACGAGTTCCGGGTCATGGAAAAGAAAGTGAAACAGGAACAGTCGGGCATGATGGTAATTATTTTTATTTCAAATTAGGCTGTCTGTCTCTTCAGATCAGAGTAATTAGGCTTTAGATTAATTCACACCTTCCTTATTTTGTGTGTCCAGTGTTTTCAGATTGTTTCATTCTTATTGCTCGTTTATTCACGCACACACAGTGGTTAGTGTTGTGGTCTAACAGTAATCTGATGCATACAGTCCAGAATCATACACGTTAGGTTCACTAGTGATTCTAAATTGGCATCAGGATGCGACAAATTGTTTGACTTAGTTTTCTAACTGCAGCTTTAATTCATCTAGTTGGTTAATTATGATTAAATTAGACATCTGTGCTCTTGAAGAAAGATAACGGAAGAAAAAAGGACAGATGTTGATTCAAGATATTCGACATTTTGTTTGTACCAAGGTCACAGCTTCCTTTTCATCCCATACGCAGTCATCTGAGCATCCTGACCCAGTTTTCAGTCACTTAAATGTGACATTATAGCTTAGGGCAGCATTAGCTCTGCTCCGCTACAGCCACAGATTATGAGTATGTTTACTGTATGTGCTTTGTGCAACTCTGTGACAGCGTATGAATGGCTGCCACTGAAAGGCTGTCGGAGCAGAAACGCACCAACAGGACAGCTGCTAATGTGTGTATGTGTGTGCGCGTGCAGGATGACAAGGTGAAGCTGACGTGTACAGATAGACTCCCTGCGTACATGACTGCTGTGGCCACGATGGCTTTGATGGTGAGTATCAGCAGTCTCTCCTCAGTGAATGAGCCCAAATTCCTTCTGGTTCTGGCAGTACTATGTTGACACGTTTTTGTAAATAACAGAAAGGTTTTAGGACTGAACGTTAAGATGAGGTTACAATCGAAAAGGGCTGATAATGCTAATTGGAGCAGCTTTTCACCTTTAGCTGGTGATGGGCACCACTTCTGCTCTTTAATCTCTAACACCAGTTACTGACCTGTTGATGTGGCCTCTTTATGCCAACATCCCTTCTGAAGCCAAGTTTGTTATAACAAATATATGTGCATTCAGATAACAGGGTCCTTAGATTTATGAGGTCATAAAACTATTCAGCCTAATTGAGTATTTTGTAATTATGAGGAATGAAATGGAGATGCTCACTGATCATGCTGCTGTATGAAGTTGTAGGTATTTAATACACTTTTCCTACAAACAGCTGGAATCAAGACATTGAACAAAAAGCACCCGAAGACCAAAGAGGAGGAAGCCTCAAACAGTAAATTCTAGGTTAGATGTATTGTTTGCTTCAGGCTCAGAGTTTTAATTCACTGAATCTCATCAACACCATATTAACACACTAGACGTATGTGTTGCACCAAATCAGGTGTTGCATATGTACATATATGTTGTAAGTGAAATGGCCACTGCCAGCGTGTGTGCAAAGCCTCTGTCTTCAATTGAATTCAGAGGTTTGGTGAGATCAGACATCTTAAGTGGGTTTTTTCCACTTACCCTGGCTTCCTCCCACAATCCGCACACATGCATTTTATGTAAACTGGATGTGAGGTAGATGAAGTGCTTCAAAAATAATGTACTGTGTGATTGTATGGCTAAATGCGCCTTGTAGTCTTAAAAAAGGTTGTCCAGTAGGTAGCATCATTGTTTGAGGTTAGCATCATTCATTGGAAGAATCATGTCTTGATCTCCTTAAAATCCAAATAAATTTTACATTCACAACCTTGTCAATATATCATAGTGTCAGTAGCGTAACTCCATCAGTTTGTCTAGAGTAAAAGAAAAAAGCACCGCTGGATGTTTTGTTTTCTGATAGTTCAGAAAAACACAAAGTGGTTTAGCAGAGGTATAAAAGTCTCTATTTCAAGTTGAACCTAGAATTTGAGGCTTATGTTACAGCTTTGATTCCTTCTATACTAAAAAAAATTAATCAGATATTGTCATTTTTCAGCACTCAAATTTTGAAGACATCAGTGATTGTCTGAGAATGTTTTAAATGATGCTCTGATTATGTTCTGAGAAGGCTTTGGGAAAACTGGCGTTATCCAAAAGGCTACAGATCTTTGTTTTTCAATGTGGGACACGTTTACCACTGTCTCATATTTTTTATTTTTTTGCCATCACAGGTTGGAGCTAAAGGTAGAGCAGAGGTGAATTTATTCATTAAAAAAAGCACACACTTAATGTTCTTCTGCCTCTCTTGTCTTTTAGATAACTGTGACATTTGTCATAGTCTTTGGAGTCATCCTGTACCGGATTAGCATTAGGGCCGCGCTGCACATGAGCAGCCACCCTGTAGTGCGGTATAATATTCGAGCCACAGTCAAAACCACTGCTGCCATCATCAACCTCATCATCATCATCATCTTAGATGAAATCTACGGCGCCATTGCCCGCTGGCTCACCAGACTGGGTGAGACAAATTTCACCGACGTGCTTACCAACTGTTATTTTCTTGCTACAGTTTGTAGTGCTCTTTGTATCCCTGGCAAAAGGAAGAAACTTTAGAACACACAGTTTCTCTCTTTGTTTGCATCAATCCTTTTTCATCTGCCTCTCTGAAGTGGGGACGTGGTGGCAGCAGGGTCAGCGAGGTATTCCATGTACCCTTTTTTCCACCAAGGTTTTCCAGTTACTCCTGAGGGTTCCAAATCCCTTCCATGATGAGAGATAATCTGTCCAGAGACTTGTGGGTCTAGCCCAGGGTCTCCTCTCAGTTTGGGTGTGCATGGAAAACCTGCTCACACCCGAATCACCTCATGCAGCTCTTTTTTAACAAGTAACGACTACTCTGAGCTGCCTCGATGTTTCTGAGCGCTGTTCCCTGTCGCTAAGCCAGAGCCTTGGAAATGATGAGGAAACTCATTTTAGCCACCTGTACTCCTAACATTGTGTTTTCAGTCACTACCCAGAGCTCGTGGCCATAGATGATCTGCTAGTTATTCCACTTTCCCATCATTTGTTTAGAAATATTTGAACTCTCATGTATGGGGCTACAACTGTTGCCACACGAAGTCGGAGCTCTTTTACACAACTATTTGTAATGATAATAGTAATGAGACTATCAATATGTGAGGCAGCATGAGAAAACCAGGTTAAACTCATTTGCGTCTTTGTTTCCTAAAATTTCCACATTTCTGGATTGACAAAGAACAGATTTCATTTATGATGTCAGATGTCAAACTGTTCCTGTTCTTTCAATTATTGAGGTGTACAAATGATAAATAGTCCCTTGCAGGGGTGGATCTACCGGGGTGGCATAGGATGGCAAATGCCACCCTAAAAGAAAGCCTTGCCACCCCTGTTGCCACCCCAGTTGTCCATGTAGTTTGGAGGGAGTAAAATAAAATCGATGAACTAACTTATATTGGATAAGTTCCCCTTTTGCCTGAATTTGATAAGATTTTTGGCCATTCTTCTTTACTGAAATCACAGCCCAGATCATTCTGCCAGACAACCCTCATATTATCAGATATTTTCTCGCACCCCATTAAATATTTTGTAAAAGGAGGCAGCTCTGTGTAATGCATTGGGTCCATCCAGTATTTGCCTGAGTGCATTCCCATTGTGATCAAAGTTTCCTTTTCTGCAGGAACTTCCAAAAGTTTTCTTTTTATTCCAACCCAAATTTTGCATAATATGATCATATGAAGCAAATGTTCCCTTCACATGGAGATCGCTTATTCTGCGTATCCCTTTTGCAAACCATTGTTTCCAGCATATCATTTTGTCCCGATTTGCACCACAGTGTTGTGCCACACTGGAGAGTATGGTTGTCTTAAGGGAGAAATGCCAGACATCTTGTGAATCTCCCTCCAGACTGCTCTAGCGTAGGATATTACTGGATTTGATAAGAAAGCCTTGTCAATATTCTTTAAGCTATACCAGAGAGCGTCAAGAGGTTCAAATACGGTAGGTTGGTCAATTCCCGTTCGATCTCGATCCAGCTCAGTTTGCTCTCCAGTCCCATCCAGTGTTTTACTAATCTGGACATTTCAAATGATAAATTGGATATGCATACATTGGGTAGTCCCTCTTCTTTTGGTGACCACGTCTTTCTGATATTAATCTTAGGTCTCTTTTTATCCCATAAAAAGCCTTTAACAAGTCTATCATATTGTTCAAATAAGTGTGGTGCAACGGTAACTGGTAGCATCCTGGATATGTAGTTGAGCTTTGATGCAACCACCATTTTAATAACATTAATTTTACCCCACAGCGTGAGCTTCAGCTTTCCCCATTTATTCAGGTTCATCTTTATTTTTTGAAGAAGAGGCTCCATGTTTAAGGACATTGTATCCTCAGGGTTTGTATTCAAATTGATGCCCAGATACTTCATATCTGACCGTGAGAATTTAAAGCCAGATTTAGTGACATCTCCCGGATGACATGTTTGAGATAAAGGTGTACATTCCGATATGTGCCACTTTATTTTATAACCAGATAGTCTAGAGTATGACTCAATACACTCTGGCAGTGAGTCCCTAGGATCTACTACCACTGCCAAAATCTCATCAGCGTACATAAACAATTTACCCCTTTAATTCTTGCATTTGCACACACTGCTGCTGCTAGTGGTTCCAGTGCTATTGTAAAGAGTAGAGGGGAGAGGGCACATCCTTGTCTTGTCCCTCTAGATTGGTGAAAAAAGTCTGATCTCATCCCGTTTGTCAGAACAGCTGCTCTCGGGTTGGAGTATAATATCTTCACCCAGGTACAGAAACCTGCCCCCACTCAGAATTTTGAAAGAGTCTTCCCCGTCCTACTCTCTCTCTGCTTCCAGGGAGAAGGCTGCTGCTGGGGATGGATTGGAGCAGTATTAGGTGTAGGAGTCGTCGCATGTTATCCGCTGATGTCCTCGTTTTGATAAATCTTACTTGGTGTCCGTGGATGATGTTTGGTAGTGTCTTTTCAAACCGTGTCGCCAGCGTTTTTGTCAGAATCTTGCAG
>VUQK01031641.1:10521-20953 GCA_015106715.1 Bujurquina vittata
TAAACATTATTCTATCCATTCATTTTCTTCTGCTGAATATAATAAATTCAATAAATATAAATCTACCAACTACTTCCAAAAAGCGGCCTGAAGAAGAAAAGTTTCCAATCCCGCTCTCATTGCTGAGCTGCTCTGTAGCTTTTGCCACTGCAGTCTTATTAAGAGGGGAGATCTTATTGGAAATGTGTGAAAACACTATGGTCCCAGGATGAAACATTTATGACCCCAGAGACTCGAGGCAGCGTGCTCAGATGCACGTACACGCTGAAGGACAGATCTCCATCCTTCTGTCCCTGAACCCGATCACTGCTGTGAAAAGGAAGCGCAGACGTGTGCTGAGAATGACTGAACTGCGAGATGACATACTGTAGAGGCGCACAGATCGAAAAGAAAGATCAAACACTTTTGCCAGGTGACCCCTGACATTTTGGCTCCTCCCTCTTCTCCATGCAACCAGCAAGCATGCTGGGAAAACCAACAAAGGATTCTGGGAAAGACAGTTGGAAGGCTTTTTTTTTTTTTCAATATAAACAACATCTGTGTACGTGTGTGAGTCAAAGAGAGGATTACGTGTTTTTGAGCACTACTTATTATTATTATTATATATTTTTTCTCCTGAGAATAATTTTAGCTCTGATTCAACATTGTCCCAGATTGAGCTGGAGTGCACGTCATCGCACTGAAACCATTTTTATGTTGGGGAAAGAGGCTTTTCTGAAATGATTGATTTGGAAATGTAGTTTTCTTGTTTGGTGTTCCTGACAGTGTCCTTGGGGTCGAACACTCACACTTGGCTGAATAACACACGCTCAGTGAAATCAAGCAATCGATGCGCTGAAAGTGTGAATGCAATAAAATAATTGGTTTACTCATTGAATTAAAGGATTGTCATTTATGCTGAGAGCTAGAGTTTAGAAAGATTGATGTCATTCTGATAAGTTAAATATCAAACTCGGGCTGGGATGTGTGTGCATAGGATGTACACACATGCAAGTTTGCAACTAAGAGCTATTTGGGAATCAGCTTGTTGGTGAGAAAATGCTACTTTATAAAGATTTGGGGTAATGAAAGCTTGAGAAAGGCCAGCAGATTTATCAGCTAGATCAGGCAGGGAAGGTTTGAATAACATTTTGGATAAATTATCCACCATGATTAATGTTGACAGACCAAAATCAAATGATCTGTTAGATGGGGTCCTCACTATACCAGGGACAGGATGTGCTAGCCAAAGGGCTCAATTTTGCTGTACCTAAACAACAGCTGCCCAATGTGGATCTCAGCACAGCCACAGAAACGGCAATAAGGATGAATAAATTAACACAACATGAAGCATAGCAAATCAGGATGAAAATTTCAGCTATCCACTCCAGTTCAAGAATTCTTCCGTCCAACCTCACAATTCAAGAAACACACCCCATATATCGAAAATGCCACGACGTCCGCCGTCTTACGCTCAATCCAAATCAAACCATAGCGTCCTTTCACTTTTCACTTTTATACCTTCAACGGAGGCAGTGGAGATGGTCACAAAAACAACAAAACAGCTCCTTACACAACAGAACCAGCTTAACCTCCCGATCTGATTTGTACACTGTAAGACCTCTGATTTACTGCCAGATATTACAAATACAATGAGGGTTTCTACAGATAAAAGCACGGATGTGCCATGGGCTCCCCAGTGTCATCCATTGTAGCCAGCCTTTACATGGATGAAGTGGAAAGTAAAGGTCTGTGCTCCATTAAAGGGATTGTACCTAGCCACTAGTACAGACATGTGGATGATACCTCAATCAAAAGCCAAGAAGTAGAAGCCTTCACTTGCCACACCAGCTCAGTGGATAAAAACATAAAGTTCACCAAGAAGGATACCAGAGATAATAGGTTACCATTTCTGCACGGTGCATTCAGGAAGATGGAAGCCTCAACACTAAAGTTTACTGAAAGTCAAAGAAGCCATCTCTGTCCACCATGAATGGCCATCGCTGAACAGAGGTGGCAGCTTATGACACCAGCTGTCACCCACCTATAATGCAGTCTTGAGATCCCATCCCAGGCACCTCAACGCCCACTCACACCTTACTCCCGGTGACCTCAATAGGTATTTGATAGAATGAGACAAGTCTCACAGTGGTTTCACTCAAAACCCTTGATGGTAATGAGCCATGCCTCATGCAATGAACAATAGTGGGCTCAGCAACCAACTCCAAGGGGACAACCCCCACTACGGTTTAAATACCTGGGACACTCCACCTTTTAGAACTGAAGAAGCCTCTTGGATGAGGCGTGAAACATCTTCAGAAACTTAAAGAAGTAGTAGCACTGCTACACTGCTACCTCTAGCCAGCTCTTCTCATGTTCTTATCTGCAAACCTGAGCATCAAGCAAAATTTTCCATTCCCACAGTTTGGACTGCAGTGGTTTTGTTTGTCTTAAAAAATAAAAGAGCCTCCTGTCATATTATTAAATGGTTTGTATATTCATCCTGAATCTGATTTGCGGAGGATTTGTGTTTAAACTTTACTTGTTTACATTTCATCAAAACGGGCTCTTGATGACTAAAGGAGGACGGTTAATATCTCACAGCTACACAAGCCTTAACTCTGAAGTGCTCGACAGTTAATGGTTTTATTGTGGGTAAACTCAGACCTGTATTTTGTGTCCTGCTCCGTTGAGCTGGTACAATCTGATCCTGGATTTGGCTCGAGGTCTGCTCTGTATTGTGTTTATTTTAATAATGACGGTCCGATGCTGCATTGGATAAATGTTACGGTACTTTTTGTGATCAGAAACAGATGTGGAGAACTGTGAAGAAGGTCTTTCCGATGAGAAACCAGTTATACAATCACTGCTTAAGGCAGAACACTATGGCACTGCATCTTTTCTTCCCACCTTGTAAAGCTGTGGACCAGACAGTTTCCAAGTTTCACTCACCTGCCATTATGTTAGGTACACCTTCCTAATACCGGGTTAGATCTCCTTTTGTCTTTAGAACTACCTTAATTTTAGATTCACCAAGGTGCTGGAAGCATTCCTCCTTTGTTCACGTTGACCACACAGTTGTCAGCTGTTTATCTGTGTCAAGACTCTCCTGTTCCACCACATTCCAAAGGTGCTATATTGGATTGTGATCTGGCCATTTGTGTGCAGTGAACTCACTTTCAGGATTTCATGATTTGAGCTTTGTGACATGGCGAGCTACGGGTACACTGTGGTCATAAAGGGAAGGAGACTGTCAGCAGCAATACTCAGGTCTGCTGGGGTTTTGAAGCAATGCTCAATTGGTACTAAGGTGCCCAAAGTGTGCCAAGAAAATATCCCCCACTCTAATACTCCACCAGCAGTGAACCGTTGATACAAGGCAGGATGAATCCATGCTTTATGCCAAATTCATACCCTACATCACACTGTCACAGCGTCCTATCAGGCCAGGCAACTACTTCTTTCTTTTTTAAAAATCTTCTATTGTTGTTTGGTGAGCTCATGAAAATTCACACTGAGTGGTCTTTTGCTGCAGTTGTGTATTCAGAAATGCTCTTCTGCCTGCCTCGGTTGTATCGAATAGTTTTTTGATTTACTTTTACTTTCTTATGAGCTGAACTCTGACATCATCAAGACACTCACTGGATATTTTCTCTTTTTCAGACCATTTTTTGTAAGCCTCAGGGATGTTTGTGTGGGAACATCTCAGTAGATCAGCTGTTTCTGAACTGCTCAGACCAATAACTGTGCCACGTTCAAAGTCACTTAAATCACCTGATGCTTGATTTGAACTATGGCAGGTTGTCATGACTATATCTAAATGCACTCGGTTGTGGCAATGTGATTGGCTGATTAGATATTTGCATGAACAAACAATTAAACAGGTATACCTAAAAAAAGTGGGAAGTGTCTGCAGAGAACCAGTATGATCAATATTTTTACCACAATAATGAGTGGATAATGAGCCATCACACAGCTGAGATTTATAGCACATCCATTTACAGTACATCCCTTATCACAGTGAGGTAATAATGTACTGTTGCAATTAATACACACAGAAATGTTTTGATATACATGTAATGTACAGTATCTTTATGTTCAGTTTTATATTCAGCTTCATGCCTTCAGGATTACACTAATCCTCTCTTCCATCTGTATGTTGCAGTGCATTTTACACTGATGACAGTTTGTTGATGCCGTATGCCGCTTCTGTGAATAATGTGAGGCGTTTCTTGTGGAATCCTGAGTGCAGCCGAGATAAGAGCGATTTTACATAACGCTGACATTTGAACTTGAGAAGAGTCACATAACATACACAAAGGGTGTTAGCGGCAGATGTGGATGTAAACTGCATATGATGACACACGCACACACACAGACACTCTTGGATGTTGTGACAGATGTGAGAGGAGCAGTACATGCTGTCACACCACTGGGTTGCTGGCAGCCATCTGCTGTGTACTCTGACCCTTTTACTTCAGCTGATCTGTCTCCTTCGCTCCTTTGACTCTTTCGTGCTCTCGCTGTTGTTTTTGCTTCTGTTCTTGCTTTGTGTTCTCGCTGTACTCTACGTGTAGAGAGCAAATAAATATACATGTAGTCTTGTAAATGAAGCCTGTATGCATGCATGCGCTCCTGGCTCCAGTGCACGTGCGGCTCTTCAGTGCGGATCAAAGTGTAAACGCTTTATTGTACACAGACTAGTATCATAGACAGGACAAATAACATGCTGTGGAAGAGAGACTGAGAATGATTAAACAGAGTGAAGTATAAACAGAGTAAAAAAAGTGAATAAAAGCAGCCTAGGCCTATAGCTGCATAACTAAGGGATGGTTCGGGGTCACCTGATCCAGCCCTAACTATAAACTAAGAAGAAAAGTTTAAGCCTAATCTTAAAAATAGAGAGGGCGTCTGTCTCCCAAATCCAAACTGGGAGATGAAAGCTGAAGGCTCTGGAGGAGAAGGATTTTAAATTATATTCTAGACCTAACAGGGAGCCAATGAAGAGAAACTAATATGGGAATATGTTTGGTAAGGTAAAGTATGTATCACTATCAAGTGGAAAAGGCCAATGGCGCGAGCAGCAAGGGTTCAACAGCTGGCATTCTAGTTTAGATCTAATTATTATTAATATATTTCATTTGTTTTGGTTCACATCAGATTAGGACAGTGGCCCTGCGATGCAAAAAAAACAAAAACAACAAAAAAAAGAAACATCTGCCAAAACGTATAACTTGTAAACCTCTCTGACGGCACAAATGCGACGACACAAGCAGGAACAGGATATTATTATTGTGTAAATTCTTTGCTTCCTGTGGTGTAAAAAAACATTTCACTCCATTAAAAAAAAAATGGATGGAAGAAGCTGCTCAGTTCAGAACTGACAGGCAGAAAGTCAGACACACTGACACAGATGAGGGTTATTTAAGGCACACATCCCGATGCTCGAGCTACAGTTACCATGACAACCAATTTGTGTGAGCATGTGTATGCACGTGTCCTCCATATGAACCCTGCTAACGTACTTTCTTTTCTTAAAGGGATGCTGATCAGACTAAAACTGCTTCTCGGGTCTCACTGATGATCTCACTTGTTGCTGCTCTGTTGCTCTAAATTAGGAGAAATAGTCACAGCGCAAGCTTTTTACTATCAACCTTTTTGTCTTCTTTGACTTTTTTTTATCCCCCCATTCCCCCAAATATCTTGTGGTGGCGTCAACAAGTTAAGCCATTCATAAATATTTGCAGTTTTTCTGTAGAAAGGTACATTCTTTGTATAACATTAACTAAAGGTTCCTATTTGGTGATGAATGGCTATACTTTTCAAGATTTGCTACATGGAGTTTCTTCTTTTTATTGGTGCGTGGTGGTTCTGCCCACCATGATTTTATTCCCATTGAAATGACACAACTTCTGTGAGTGCTGCTAAATAAAATTCAGCTGCTAAACCTGCTGAAATTGTGGGCCTGTTCTTAAAATAATAAGTGGCTCTGTACCAGCGCTATGATAAGTAAACTTATTTATCAGAATTACCAAAAATGTGATCCTGTTGCTTTTTTGTTAGCAGGGTAGCTCAAATATTGGTTTCATTTTAAAGTTTAAAGCATGAATGGACACGGAGTCAAGGAACAGCTGATTAGCTGTTGGTGGGATTGCTGCATTCAGATGAAGTTTTCGCCTCACCTGCAAACCTAATAAAAATTCTGTGGGCGTGCGTGCAGAGTCAGGAAGTTTTCTGTCAGTACAACAAATTACGAGGTTTTTTTGTCACCATTTAAAACATACAATTGCGGTTAGATGATCATCATAATTGTTTATACCTCGTCTCTTATCTAGCATTTGCTTTCCTTTGTTTTTTTTCCCCAAAACTTTTCCCCAACACTCACTTTCCCTTCTTTCTCCTCGTCTGTTTCATCAAAGACAAAATTGGCCCACTTCTCAGCAACTCACCAGTGATGAGAGATAATGATAGCATAACTCACAACATCCCCTAGGCAGTGATGTGCAAACACACATATACACACACACCTTGTGTGTTTAAGCTATACATGGCATATTTGCTCTTAGCGATGCTTCGGGGGAAATAACACTCACACGGTACACTGATGCAATCTCACTGAAAATGTCCATTCAGCAGAAAACAATGCATCGACTGAAGCAAAGTATGGTCCAACGTTTCCATATCCCCAGTGTGTGTGTGCGTGCGTGTGTGTGTGTGAGTGAGAGAGAGGAACTGGTGGTAATTTTATGCTACCATCACACTATTTCTATAAACATTTGTCGTCACTTCTACTGTCTGATTGCCATGGTAACCTCCACACCTGTCACGTGCAGGCACACACACACACACACACACACACACGTATGACACAGTCGCGGCCTCAAATTAGCTCAAATCTTCCTGGTGGAAAAGCAGCATATGTTGACGCTGTCTCTCCTCCAGCAGCAGCTCTCTCGCTCTCTCTTTGACTTTCAGAGACATCCTGTTTTCTACATGTAATTATGACAATTTCCGAACTCCTAAATTTTGCCACTCCGAGGAAGAAACCCACCCACAAAGCTAATTATAACATGTGCGAGGACATCTTGTTCTCTGATCTCACTGCCTCTTAAAAAAATTTAAACAGCAGCTGTTGGTGATGGGCATCGTTGCACGAGTAATTTAGAGAGTTTAATTTATTTAATGTTCTAAGAGAAAACCATAGATCTAAATGCAATATACACTGCTTGTCACTGTTTATTTACTTTACGTGATAGATGGCCTTGCTTTAATTGGATCTGATGAAATGAACCCGCAAGTGTTTTCTTACATTTGAAAGTATGAATGGGGAGAGGTGTGGCTGTGAGACGGTGATGAATGAATGGATACGGGAGGCTGAATGAATGAAGTACTCCTCCTGATTGAACTTGCACCAAGCCACATTAAATATCTTAAGCTCACTTCACCAACAGAAGTAGATTAAGTAATGACGGGCACAAAATCCTTCTTTTAAGATTTAGAGTAATGGTAAGTATATGGGATTAGTGCGTGTTCTGGTTTCAGCTCATTGGTGTGCACTCTGTTCGCAGTGTTTGCTGCATGACTTGAAAACGGTGCAAAACGGGGGTCAAGAGGTTAATTTAAAAGAAGTGCGGCGATGCGATTGCTGGAGTTTATCATTGTACTTCATTGGGAGGATTGTAGTGAATTTAGCTGATTCTGTTTTCCCTCTAAGATCACAATCACAGTTTCTTTAAAAAATATGAACATTTACATTTACAAACTCAACTCATTGCCAAGACTGAAGCGGTAATATAAAATATTATGTTTATTCTTCATTCTGACGTGCAACATTTAGCATAGAATACAACAAAAGAACCAAATGCCTTAATCTGCTTTTAAAAACAGCCTCCGCCACATTCCCCGCTTGCCCTGAAACATTTGTTAAAGACTTCAGTTGTGTTACAGCGAGGGATGAAACGCACAAAAATAATTGTATAACAGAGCAAAAGAAAAATGTTTCATACATTTGAAAACAAATGCATAAAATAGTCATAATGATCAAGTCTGTTCTAGGAGGGCTGTTTATTTTTTCTGCACTTCTTTTCCTTTTTAATATCTCACATGATCGCTGAATGACTTAATCTTACATTTTGCATCGCATAAATCTCATAATAGCTCAAAACTAGAAACAAATCCCTAAACCCTCATCCACGCAAATCCACGAACCTTCTGCAGCAGTATATGATGTTCTTCATACCTGCTGACACACATAAGTCAACATTTCTGTACTTACTTTATTTTATCCATAGTGAAGCATTGCACAGCCTCTTTCTGAATAATTCCATCTTTATTATGAATATATATGAATGAGGTTATATTTCATCCTTTTTTTAATATGCCAGTTTACATGAGATTACAGTAGATTGTTACGTAACCCCTCGCACGTGCTCGCTACATTAAACTGAAGCAGCTTGGTGATTCATTGCACACATGGAGAACTAAATGGCAGAAAGTCAGAGCAGGGAATGAAGTGTTATGTAATGTGAATCAAGCACACGCATGCGTTTGATCAAGTAAACTGGGCAAAGGAACTAAAAAAAAAAAAAATCCCTCATTCATTCACTCATAGGATTTGGCATGTGTGCGTGTGATTTTGCGTGCGCGCTCACACGAGAGCATCCAACACTGACTGGCAGATTGCTCGCAGTGAAATGTCAGCTGCCCACACCGCGCGGCATGCTGTGCCGCCGCTCTGAGCGTGTCAGCGCTTCATTCACAAGAGCGCAGCAGAGTGACAGGCAGACTAACAGATGGGTAAATCATCAATGCATAATTTCACAGCAAGTTCACTTTTTCATCATATTTAACTGATACTTTGACAAAACCTTAAATAATGTTTTTGATGCTCCTCATTAAAGATTATGAAGAGCCGGCGCTAAAAAACTTCCTGCAGATCTGATCAGGGCGAATGAGTTCACAAAACAGTTGTCTTTCCTAAAAGAGCCCTTTAATCACCTTTGTATTCTTGTCCTCTTATTCAAGGCTGTTGAAGACATTAATGTGCACTCATCAGCCACTCTGTTATGCACACCTTCCTACTGTTGGCCCTCCTTTTGCCCTCAGAGCTGCCTTAATTCTTTGTGGCAGAGATTCAACAAGGTGCTGGGAACGGTCCTCAGAGACTTTGGTCCATGGTGACATGACAGCATCACACATCCCCAATGTGAATCTCTCGTTTCACCTCATCCCAAACGTGCTTTGTTAGATTGAGATCTGGTGACTGTGGAGGCCATTGCAGTACAGTGAACTCATTTTCATGTTTACAAAACCAGCTTGAGGGGATTTGAGCTTCGTGACATGGTGCGTTATCCTGCTGGAAGTGTGATCATAAAGGGATGGAGACGGTCAGCAGCAATACTCGGGTAGGACAGGGTTCATGTTGTTTAAGCCAGCTTCTGGCCCTGCCATCTGAATGCCGCAGCAGATATTGAGACTCATCACACCAGATACGTCTCGATTTCCAGTCTTCTTTTGTCCCAGGCCTGACGACAAAGAAACAAAAAGGTGCAAGGGAAAGAGTCTGGGCCAGCCACACACAATGGCCTCAGACCTCTTCGCTAAGCTAATGAGGTCAGAGAAGTAAACTAACTAGTAAAGCCTTCAACCTGAAAGGAAGGAAAGGAAATCTTCACAAAGAAGCCGGGAAACGAGAGAGGAGACGAGCGAGGGAGGAGAAAGTGGATCCGAAAAGAAGGAAAGGAAGAAGCAGTTACAAAGGGAGGGGAGGGGAGAAATGCATTTATATATAACAACAAAAAGTTGGCAAATGATTCCATAAAGCAGGATTGAGCTGTTCACACAGTCCAGTTAATGAATTATTAATAGATTAACTTACCTAAATCCAGACTCTGATAGATGGAGCAGGAACAGAGTGAATAGAGTGTGACGGCAGAGGCCACGACATTTTGTTCTTTTGTAATCTCACCATCACATCGGCTAGATGTCCCTAATCCTGCATACACACACACACACACACGCACACACACACGCTCACACACAAACTTCAAAGTTTTTCTGAAAGAAAAAAAAAACTTTGTACAGACACTGTTGTCAATCTTCAAATCTATACCTGTCATGCTGTGTCATTACTTAGATGCCGAGTGTGTGCCTGATCTTTGTGTGTATTTGGCCCTGTCCCATACAGTATCACTCTCCTCTCCCGATGCTAATTTGTGCACAGGTATGTGTGTGTGCGACTGGTGGAATGATAAGTAGAATAACCTGGAGTGTGTGTGTGTGTGTGTGTGTGTGTGTGTGTGTGTGTGTGGCCTGTGAAACGATCCAGCAGCAGAGTGTAAATACAAATTCTGCACTTTGTGCAGCAGAAACTCAGAGGGAATCTGAAATAATTTGACTCTGCTTCCAATCCGTATTAGCCCCCAGAGACTCACGCTGCCGATCCATTTGAATT
>VUQK01031646.1:8658-24372 GCA_015106715.1 Bujurquina vittata
CATGACTCGGTTTATAAAGCGGAGCAAAAATATGTTTTTTGCAAGGCGCAGGGAGGAAGGAGGGCTTTAACCGGGTGTTCGCACCCATTATTATGTGTATATATTTATCTGCAAATGCGTATCTTTCGGTGTGTTTCTGGGATTATAAAACCAAATCCATGAGGATAGGGTATATGATAGGATAGGGCGTAAACAGGAAAAAAAGAGTGATCATTATTAGTTACTAAAATAGTGGAAAAGGTTATGTTATATCTTTTTTAGTCCTTTTTCAAAATGTTATTTATTGAGATTATTATACCCCCCCCCCACTTAGTTTTGTGCTTTTTTCTTTGTTGGTATTGTCTTATTTTAACATGTTCAAACTAAAGCCACAATAAGAATAAAATAACACATACTGTAGATATCATGCACTGAAAGCCACAGTTGCACCTGATCCACGGCTTCTGAAAGGTTCCCGCTTGCTCTCCTATCGCAGGCCAAAATGGTCCTCGGGCCATCGGAAAGTGTCTCGTTGCTCTCAAAAGGCTCTTCACATGTGACTGAGAGAACTATTTTTTGTCTCGTAGAAACCTTTTCTCTCCCCAGTGGCACAGCACAGCCATCAAACGCTCTCACCATGAGGGTCGAGCTCAGGCCTGTTCCAGCCTCTTGGGGAGCACATGCACACATACAGTCATCTCTTGTTGAAAATGTGGTGAAGGATGATTCGTGATGCATCGTTTTGTTGCATATACCCTCTTACTTGAACAGCTCCTTGCAGAGTTTGAATACTACCCATGTGAATTTGTCTCTGTAATGGATATTGAATATTTTTCCCTCTCTGCAACCTGATGTTTAGCTTAGACCAGCATTTTTAAACACAAGGTAAGACTGCATTGATGCAAAAGGCCAGTCAAAAGAAAGATGTCTAACAGGGGTCTCAGAAGACAAGTAGCACTCTCTACTTTATCTACCAAAGGATACTGCCTCCTGCAGCAGTACAATGTCCCCAGCACACTGCTTAGGAATGGCTCGAGGAATACAAAAAGGAACAATTTTACACATGTGGCAGGAAAGCCTGAGCCACAGAGGCTCCACACTGGAACCCAGAGGGCCAGAACTATTCACTGTGTGATCACAGGATGCTACGGGACACCACTGGACAAATCCAGAGGCCCGATGCCCATAGTCCAATGGGTCAGAGCGATTTTAGGACAATAGGTGGGTGGTTTGTTGTTATTGATGATTTGTGTCTACCTGAAAAGGAGTAGCATGCAGAAGCATAGACTGTATATAATAGATGGACACATTTGCTCAGTGTCCCTGTTAATTAAATTGTAATTATATTTGGCCCAAAGGGAAGCAAGTTATCAGCTAATAATAGTAAGCTGTTATCAAAGACTGTAAAAATGCAGTACGCAAACACAGACACCTGTTTGTTTGTGCTAAACCTAATAATATACTAAAATTTCATTAGCCTAAACTGAAGCACAAGTCTTAGGAGAATCAGATCTGTTAGTATAATTAAACAAAGAGCAAACTATATCATTTATCAAACACAGCAAAAGGTACTAAAAGCACAAAGATTGGCGCTAGTTAGCTGAAGTGAAGCATTGCAGGCAGCTCCATGTGTGGACTCCCACCTGCCATTCAAAACATCCGGTTTCATCACAGTTTGCACGGCGTTATCACGAAAGGGGGAGATGAGCTATAGAGCCCAAGGCTGCGAAGGTTTTAGTTCTGTTGCAACGCTGAGCATTTTAACACTGGAGCCTACGGGGACTGACTCACTTTTTAGAGCCAGCCCCAAGTGGCCATTAGAGAAACTGCCGCTTTTCAGTGTTGGCCTCACTTTGAACTCTGGAGAGCTCCACTTGTGCAGTTGACCTACAGCATATGAAAGTATCTGTATTTACTTTTCTCATTTATGCACTCATTCATTTAACTTTTTCATTTAAAGCTGGACTCAGCAATATTTTAAACTATATGAACACTAAGTTTTATGTCAAAGGAATTATCACCCAACTCTGCTCCAAGAGGCATTTCCAGCATCATTATTTTTGTTTTTCTCACCTGCAGCTTGGCTGTTTTGGTTCACTCACTGCTCTCACGGATTACTTTCTGATACAGCTGACAGTTTCTGTTGCATCCACTGTACTGTACCTTACCTGCTGAGGTCTAAATAACAGAGACAGAAAGTTGGCAATGTGCTGGCGGGCACACTTGTAACTTTAAGCAGCTGTAACGGCAGATTGTTTACTCAGAAACGGCAAAACCAAGCAGCAGAGGCAAACAGCAGCGCTTAATTCACTGTTGTTTACAAGTTTGTAAGACACTTTGCCACCAAACTAGCTACAATACAAAGTATTTATATAAAAAAAAAGAATCTACAGGATTTTAAGATATCATTTTAAAGGACTTGTTTTGTAAAAGGACAATATTACAGTGTTAAAATCAGACAGGTGCTGGCAGTAATCTGTGTTATTCTCACTCATTGCAATCCATCATCACAAACTTTGTACAAGAGATCAGGGAGGCTGAAGGCTAATGCCCAATCCAACTGCAGGACATCTGCATTCTAATCTACATCATTATAGGTGAGGTCCTCGAGCAGCTCAGCTCTGTAGTGCATGTGAAAGTCTGCTCACCCACAGAGTAATGCAGAGCGTGCCTGCCTATGAATAGACAGTGTGTGCTTGTGTACTGTACATTTAAACATCTGGCAGCAGACTTTACTAAAAAAACTAATTGACATGCTATGGTCACAGAGCCCTGAAAGAGTCGGGCCCTCTAGCTTTCTTCAGAGACCACGGTCACAGCTGGTGCGCCTCTACACACTGATGATTATCCACTCGGGGGTCGTCGTGCTTCACATCTCTCCCCTGGCCGGGCGGTCCGTCACGGCTGCAGCTGGCCGCACACGAGTGATTCGGGGCTCTGCAGTGTTGATAAGCTTGCTGCCGCGGAGGTTCAGTCGAGGTGAAGGGTACCTCACTTTGGCTTTAAATAGAAGATGAGCATACTGCGTGTGAGCCTGTCACGCTAGCTGCAAGTGCACATTTGAATATGTTTTGACAACTGTTCAGGGACATTTCAGGGTGAATGTTTCTCTACTTTATTGCACCTAATAATATGTTTGAGGATTGTCTAAAAGCTGTTGCCCATAGATTACAGAGCTGACATTTCTGGCTTGCATTTCCAATCCTTGCAGGATGATGATGTGACTGCATAATATTAAGTCACGCAGCCAGTCACAGTCATTATATGACAGGCTGATAAGCTCACAATCCTTCCTCAAACTTACACACACAGACCATTCCTGCTCCTCTGGCTCATTAACTTTAAGGAAGAGGATTTCAGGTTTTCAGCTGGGTGTGGTGGTGGCCACCTGCTCATTCTAACTTAATCGCTAAATTGATTTCATTACTGGCATAATTGGATGGCCTCAATGACTCTCTGAGGGAGTTTAAATCACCTGAAGGGCTGATGTTGATACTTGACTTTCCTATTTTTCTGCAGGCTGCGGAGAGGATTATTGTTTCCTCATAATGTTGGCTCATTTAGGAGAGAAAACTCTACCCAGCTCTGTAATTAGGAGGAGGTCAAAGGGGGATAAAAGATAAAGAGGATTTACACAATCCAGGCCTAGACTGTATATCAAATGAAAAAGATGTCTACTGAAATACCGTAGAGAAATAAGTGTATGCTTATTGTATACCTCAAAATATTTCTCATTTGAAGAGTTAAAAATGCTTTAAAGAAACTTTGCACACAAATCAGAAGTGATCAAAAATGATTTTTTTTATGCGTATTTGTCTGGGAAATTGGCTCGTGGCGGCTGAATTTCATATCTTCTGGAGCCATATTCTAAAGCCAACAGGACATCAACTATTTAAAATTCACTGCCTAAATCTGTCTGTTTTTTTAAAAAAATAATCCTTTTCACTTTAATGAGCGCCTTCTAGAGAATTATTCAGATTGACCTCATATTATGAGACTTTAAATGACTCTGCTATTCTAAATTGCAAAGTTTTGGGTTTTCATTGAAGGATCTGTCTGTGGCCCCGTGGTGAATTTTGATGTTTTTGCTTATGATTAAAAAGTGGGCCTTCTGGGATAAATGTCATATTTGTGCTTTCACACACAGAAACAAAGTGAGATGCTTATTTCTGCACAGATGCTCTGGGCTTCGGCTGGACCACGGAATCAGAAAATTGTCCTAAACTAATCCAGCTTTGTCATTCTGAAAGATGAAATGTTGCCCTTGACTCAGGTCACATGGCCTCTATGTGTTTGGCTGCATTTATCCTTACCTCAGTTGCAACCAGTCTCCCTGTCACCGGATACACTGAGAAACCTTCCTGGAGCATGATGCTGCCACCACCATGTTTCACTGTAGTGCTAGGGAATCTGCTACTGCTACCACCACCACCATCGTAATGCCAGGAAATCTGCGCTAGGGAATCTGTAAATACTACTACTACTCATGGTGCATCATGTTCAACTCAAAGAGTTAAATTTTCCTCAGAGGATCCCATATGCTCTCGGACTTTTTTAAACTCTGTCTGTCAGTCTTTCCTCCACCTGGCATGTGTTTTTACTCAGTGGCTTATATCCGTCTGTACCGTAAACCTGATGAAGCACCGCTGAGGTGCTTGCCCTTCCAGCAGGTTTTCCGAACTCTGCAGAGGACCTCAAAGTTCTAACAGAACTTCCATCATCCATATGGTATTGTTTTGTTTATTTCCCATAACAATAGATGAATAAAAGATGGGCCTCTTATAGGCACAAACTGTTGGGACTACATAGTTTGTATATAGAGTACAAAAAGTGTACATTTTTTATATCATATATAGGCCTAAATTGCAAAAAGCAACTTTTTGTTTAGACAAAGTTCAAACAAACTAAACATGGAATAGTGGCCAAAAAAACAGAGTCCCCAAAACATTTCAAATATATATTGCTTGTCTTTAGTACTCTATATTAATTCTTCTCATTGCAACGTTTGACAACCTTTATTGCATCCAGTGTATAATGAGGAATGCGATTTGTTCATCATACTGAACCTCAGCTCTGCAGCCTGATAATACAATAATACATTTGGACGTTTTAACGGCAAGTAGAGCATCAATCCCACAGATACATTTTGATTTTAAAGAATAAATCTGTTGGAAGGTGGCAGACAAATGTTTTGAAAAGGATAAAGTAACTCATTCATCTTGACAATATAGATTCTCCCAGTTGCTCAAACAGAAAGAGACATCCATCGATCAGTGATGTCTTTCATCACATGTTCACGCCTAGCACTGACAACAGTTTTCATTTTTGTTCTGTTTATCCCTAAGGAGGCTGAACTGTAATAGTTTAAAAGTTGGATATACTTCTGTCATTTTCAGCAAGATAAAATATTGCCGACATGTTTTTTTTTTTACTTACTGCACATCCTGATATATTCTGAAATGAAATGTAACAAAATTCAACAAAGCTGGATCTGATTTATGTAATTTTGTAAGAAAATTACATCAATATATGAGATCGCTCACCGGATATTTTTGATTTTTCAGACCATTCTCTGCAAACCCTAGAGATGTCTGTGTGGGAAAATCCCAGAAGATCAGCAGCTTCTGAAATCCTCAGACCAGGTCGTCAGGCACCAACAACACCCCCACCCCCCCACCCCCCATTCTGATGCTCAGTTTGACCTTCAGCAGGCTGTCTTGATGTGTCTGAATGCATTGAGTTGCTGCTATGTGATTGGCTGATTAGATATTCAAATTAATCCGTAGATGAGCAGGTGTACGGAACAAAGTGGCTGGTGAGTGTGTTTTGTTCTGTGGA
This sequence comes from Bujurquina vittata, assembly GCA_015106715.1. NCBI lineage: Eukaryota > Metazoa > Chordata > Actinopteri > Cichliformes > Cichlidae > Bujurquina > Bujurquina vittata. The sequence goes on from VUQK01031646.1 coordinate 14,476, forward strand.
TTGTGGGTATTTCAGATGGCAGCGCTGTACTTTTCAGAAGTCTGAGGAACAGACTTGAATCATTATGTATTCAGTTAGTTCAATTTGCCTCAGGTGGACACATCTTCAGGATAATTAAAGCAAACAGAAATTGTCTGGTTATAATTTGCTCTACAGCAATAATTTTGTGAATGAGTTTTAAACTTTGGTTGTTAGTTTTTTGTTTTTTTGAAAAAAAAAAACTTGTTAAAATATGAGTTCACTTTGTCATTGTGCATTATTAAGTGGAGAAAAGAATCCATTCAAAAGTAAATATCATAGATACCTATGTATCTTTTTAGTCTTTTTTTTAATTTTATTTTTTTATTTAGAAAAAATCCCTTTCCCTTTAATCTCATGTTAATGTTTCTTATTTATTTTTCTTTTATTTGACCAGGAAGAACACACATTGAGATTCAAATCTCTTTTTCAAGTTGTCCTGGGCAGTGCAACCTGGGTGTGCCCTGTGCACCCATGTGGACATTCACAGATTGTATGTGTAAAGAAGTGTTGCTGTATCAGATGTTGTCACTAATCACTGTATTGATCGTGTTTTCTAGCTGCTGTCCAAACAGAAGTCATTTTTTATTTCCTACCACTTCTGACTCAAAGTGCATAAATAGTTTGGGCTAATCCTTTTTGCATGGTGCCCCTGCAGCCAGTTGCATCTACTATATTTAATACAGCTGTGATATTTGTCTTATATCAAAATAAAAGTCTTCTTTTAGTTAAGCATTATTGCACATGTTGTCATCTCTGCCCTGTCTGCTTATTTGAAAATAATGCATCAACAAAACAAAACAAAAACTAGTCAATCCCTGCATACACATACAGAGTGCATTTATATTAACAGTTATTAGAAAATATATGCTGATATTTCTGAGTACCAGAAAAAACACCTGGCTGTGAGGAATCATCGCTGCGCGAAAAATAACGAGTTCTATATTGGAAAGAAACAAAGAAAGTTACACTTTCTTCCTAATGCCCCACCACCACACACACACACACACGCACACACACACACACAGACCGAGTTTTTCAGTTTCTCTTTCTGAAGCGAAGACACCGATGAGTGTATTTTCTGACTCTGAAAAACATGGCACATCCTGTAGCTCATCCACCTTAATGAGCGTGAACAATGCTGGATAAAGCTGAGTAATTCTGGTAAGTGACTGGAGGGCAATAATAGTCACAGCTTGGTGCCTTAATTTAAAGGGGAAAATAACTGACCTGTCAAACTTTGTTAGGTGGAGGTGACTAACCTGAGACCATAGAGCTGCTCCAACAGGCAACATAATCAATCAACACAAGCCTAATTCAGCCTTTTTTTTTAAAGACATGCAATTATAGAAGACAGTTTTTAACAAACTTCTGCAATCCTGTTTGAATTAAATGCACACAAAAATGTAAAAAAAGAATGTAAAAGATTTTAGCATTATGACTAACCATTTTTTTTTTAAGAATAAAAAGTACATATATTTGAACAAGTGAGTGGAGTTAGGGAATGTCAGGGAATGCCAGTTACCTTGATATCCTCAAACTGTATGACACAGACCTGCTAATTGGGGCTAACAAACATAATCACCAAAACTAGAGCACAGATTTCTTGGCTGGTCATTTGCAATTAACCACACAGCAGGTCACATTTTTTGCTTAATAACTCCTTAAAAATGAAACGGCTGCTATGAAGAGGGAAATTAGCCCTTCTAATTTGTGATGCCAATTCATTTACAGTTGCCATTATGGCAACAAAGGTCTGAAGATGTGACATTAAAAATAAAATTCACTTCAATTTTGTTTATATAGCGCCAATTCACAACAAACATTTGCCTCAAGGCACTTTGTATTAGTGTTGGTAATATAATACCAACACTAATACAAAAATTCACGAAACAGGCCTAAACTAGTGAGAATAGTGCATGTGAAATGTCCTTATAAAGGCTCCGGCCACACCCAAACCAAGAAACCAAGGATTCAAAAATAGAATGATCAAATTCCCAATACACTTCTGGCTACTTTGTTAGCTACACCTGCTCAGCTGCTTGTTAGCAGATATCAGCCAATCACGTGGCAGCAACTAACATGAAGGCATGATCAGAGTTCAGAGTTCAAAGTGAGCATCAGAATGGGGAAGAAATATGATCTGAGCCCAATACATAGAGTATTTCAATATTTTTATGTCATAAACTGCTGATCTGCTGGGATTTTCCCACACAACCATCTGTGGGGTTTACACAGAATGAAAAAGAGAAAATATCCAGTGAGCAGCAGTTCTGTGGATAAAAACGTCTTGTTGATGTCAGAAGTCAGGGACAATGGCCGTACTGCTTCGAGCTGATACAAAGTTAACAGTGACTCAAATGACCACTCTCTACAACTGAGGTATGCAGAGTAACACATCTGAATACACAACACATCAAACCTCTGAGCAGATGGGCTACAGCAGGAGACAACCACAGTGGGTTCCACTCTTGTCAGCTAAGAAAAGCCAATCTGAGCTACAATTTGCAAAATTGGACAATAGAAGATTGTAAAATGCTGCCTGGTCTCACAAGTCTCAATTTTGGGTGGTAAGATCCGAATTTAGTGTAAACATGAAAGCATGGATGCATCTTGCAGTTCATGCTGTTGCTGGTGGTATAATGATATGTGACATTTCTTGGCACACTTTGGTCCACTTAGTGCAAGCTGAGCATACAGTAGTTTAATGGCCACGGTCTATTGTTGCTGATTGTGTGCATGTGATCTTTTGATGGCTGCTTCCAGCAGGAGAACATGCCTTTTGGAATGTGATGCAACGGCAGGGTCACATCATGGATGTGCAGCCGTGATGATGCCGTGTCTCCGAGGAACTCTTCTGAAGGCAAAAGTGAGTACAACCTGGTGCTAGGCAAGGAGTAACTAATGCAGTAGCCTGTGAGTGTGAATGGAAACCAAACAATAAACCCACTCAAAAGTCTTAACTACTGAGACTGGATTGGTTTAAAAACAAAACAAACAAAAGTCAGAAATTCAAACTAATATATTAGGTAAGGGTGCCAAACCCAGGGATCATGATGGAAATAACACTTATAAATAAAAAAAAAATAAATAGACAAAGTTCATTGTGAGCAGTGCCATATGGAAACTATTATCTTTCTGTTGTCTATGATTAATTAACTTGTTTTCTAAAGTAAAGCAAGGCTAAAACAAATGAACTCATTAATTAAACTACAAGTTATTTGCTTGTGTTTAAGGCTGCAGGGAAATGAAACCTCTTTTTAGTTAAATGTAAAATTTCTTCCATAGATTTTGAGCAATTTTCCCACTGCTGACAGACACTTCAGTGCCTTATCTCTCAGGTAAAGTTGCCATGCTGGAGTTCTCGCAGAGCAATTCAGCTGAACACCAGAATTTGTGTGGATGTGTATTTATCTATAGGCGATGAACGACTGAACATGGAAGAAGTTTCTTTGTAAGAGAACGCTGTCAAAGTGCGGCAGACAGTTTCATATAAGAATAAACCTACAGGAGACAACATTTTATGGAAGCTGTAAGCCTGAAGAGGCTCATTATCAGGCTGAAAGACATTCATCCTACAGCTTTTCCATTATGTAGATGCTTTTACAGCTCGTCTCTTGTACATAGCAAATGCTATATTTCACAAGCAGCCCTCATTGTGAGATTTCTTATAAGAGTGAAAGAAATTGAATGAAGCCTTACTTTTTTTTTAGCAAGCCTCTGTCAGAGCTGTTTAATATTGTATTCACGACAGTTTATAATTTTATATTGGATTACATATTAATATCATTAGGAGGAAATGCCCCTTCAGATATGTTATTAATGCATTTATGTTGCATTAGCTGCCTCACAGCGGATGTTACAATTAGATTTTGAGCATTGTTGCTGACTGAGCCCATCAGTTAATTTTCTATTTGTGTCTTTGGCTTTTTTAGGCAACTGCTGCTCTAAAGGGAGGTCAGAGTTAGGGAGTTTTCAGCCTTGTCATTATGCAGTGTGTACCGTAAAGAGCTGAATAAAATAGAATGGCGAGAATTTTCTCAGTCAGTCAAAGAAACATGCTGGTGAGTTTCCATTCATCCATCTTTTTTGCATTTCAGGGTCAAGGGGGACCTGGAACCTATTCCAGCTGTCATAGGTCGAGGGGCAGGGTAGACCTGGACAGGTCACCAGCCTGTCACAGGTTAACTCTGAGAAATAAACATTCACGCTCGCTGTTGAGTTGAAAAAATTGCTTGCGATAAATAAGTTATAAGCATCAGTCTGGTATCAGACTTTTCTCAGTTTGCAATTGAATGAGGTGAAGTTGATGGTTACATGCAATCTGCTTGCGCTTGCTATGCAGATGATACCCAATTGTATCTATCCATGAAGCCGGATGACACCAATTATTTAAACTGCAGGAATGTCTAATTTCCTGTTTCTAAATTCAGATAAAATCGAGCTTAATGTACTCAGACCTACAAATCTTGTGTCTAACTTGATACTTACCCTGCATGGCATCACCTTGGCCTCCAGTAACACTGAGGAATCTTGGAGTCATTTTTGACTTGAATATGGCCTTCAGTACACATATTAAACAAATAGAACTGCTTTTTGCATTTGTGCAATATTTCTAAAATTAGAAACACCCTGTCTCAGTCATGCTTAAAAAAGCTAAATCATGCATTAATCACTTCTAGGCTGGACTATTGTAATTTGTTATTATCAGGCTCTTCTAAAGGTTCCCTGAAAATCCTTCAGCTGATACATAATGCTGCAGCTAGAGTACTGACAGTGACTAGAAAGAGAAACTCTTTTTTGACAAAGCTTATAGTGGGGGCAGGATCAGCTGACGAGGCTCCTGGGGGCTTACCAGTGTTTCTTCTTCACTCCCCTATTGTCACTCTGAATGTGTTTATACACCACTCAGCAATCCTATCATTGGTAATTATTAATCCATCGGTTGAAGGTGTTGCACACTCAACCTCTCAGTGACCTAACGCAAAGCAAATTTTGGTGCAGACACTGGTTTTTTCATAGTTACAATGAGGTTGCCTTTCTTTTTTACTCTAGTTTGACTGAGTTGTGAGATTGGTCTCATTCCCAGCTCACCACATCTGGTTCTTTGTGTCACATTTAAATGCATGAAATAAAGTGTGATCTCAAAGAGTGGTGAGTGCAGAGGCTCTAATTTATACCACCAAACATGAGCTTTTGCCTTGAAGACTATGACACTTGAAACTGGCTTAGCATTGATTTGGTTGTAGTTTTTAGCTGGGGTTGAATATGCTTTTTCAATGCTAAAACCTACTTTACTCAGGAAGGCATGAGGGCTCAAAATCCTAAAAAACCCCCACACAAAACAAAACCAAAAAACCCCTCCAGAGCAACAACAAAAATACAAAATTAAAAGCCCAACATGTAGAGCCACTTCTATGTACTACAGAGGCCTGTAATTTTCATAGCCTGAAGATAAAATTTTGCAACCTTCATTTCATATACTATGATTATTGCACAATAAAAAAAAATCTGGTGATTCCGAAGGGGTTGATGAGAGGCAGTGACTGACTTTTCATAGACAACTGTGCATTCTTATTCCTCTCCCTGGTGTATAAAGTCCATGTGTCTATGTTTTCACTACAAAGCCAGTCCATCTCTGTTTTGTCTGCAATTACATCCAATTTATTTTGTTCCACTGCCGACCTGACAGGACTAAAAGAGAGCCATTATCTCTTATTGATATTGCCCCAGCTCATCAAAAAACGGAATTTTCTAAGCCCTATAGATAATAATGACACACTTGCCTGTTAAGGTTTGACATCTGATTTGACTGCTGTCATCAACCTTCATTTTAATATCAAACTATATACACGCACACACGTTGAAATTGGCAACAAAACAAGCCTATTTAGCATTTTCTTTATTAAGGAGTTCAACTCCCAGCCCCAGAGCCATTCACATTAGTATGAACTCTTTATGGTTTCACCGAAACGTTAAAGAGAGTCAAACAAACCCTTGTCATAGTAAACAGTCTTGCTCATCGTGGTCTATGCGGGAAAAGGTTTATTGGCCAGAAAGGTTGGCAGCCAGGCTGCGTGTCACTGCCCTATCCAGCCTCCTTAGCTCTAACAGTGCTTTGTAGCTGCTTACACTGATGCAGCGTCTTACACTTTTTCTTGCATTCACAATTCACAAAGCAAAAACTTCACGTCTTTTTATTCATTCACAATAAAACATAAAAAGAGATATCAGCAAATTGTGTTTTATTTCATTTACTGAAAATCACTTTAAAATGAGCTTCACTTCAGATTTTTTCCTTTTGTCATTCACACTGCACCTACAGTGCAGGACCCACCAGTGGGACCTGCCCCACAGTTCTTTTTAACCTGTCCTGTACAGCAGCCTAAGCAAGCAAAATTATAGTCTGCATGCTGGTAACATTTGCATGCATGCCCCAGCAGAAGGAAGAGGGAGGGCCAGCCAGAGCCCCCACGGCCAAAGGGCACCAGAGAACCAGAGGCAGAGGCCAGCCAGCCCCGCGAGAGGCCAGCCACCCCACAGTTTGAGAACCTCTGGTGTGATATATAGTGAATTTATCAGAGAGAAGACCCAATCCAGGTCCTGATCTAGAGCTTTCAAGGAAACAAAAAAAAAAAGTACTCTAATACTCTAATGGAGTTTGAATTTTATGTTGTTGTACTCATAACTTTAAATTAGACACATACAATATCAATATAAAACATGTGCAATATCAGTAGAATGAAAGTGTCCATTTCAATAATTGGAGTGAAATGTGGTTCAAAGAATATGGTGTTATTACACAGATTAACCGTTTTTAGTGGATTAACTACTGTGCTCCTGCAGTGAAACAATTTTATTTAATTTCAGTAGAAAACGACCCACCAGTGTGACTTGACAGTGTATTCATTTGTCCCTTAAACTTCCCTTACTAATGCTGCTCCAGGCCGAGGCTGCTGTGGGACCTCCCCGTGATGCCCTGGGCACTTCTTTTCTAATCTCCTCTCTTCCACTCTGCATGCATTTAAATATTATGTCATGTCATTAAGTTTTTATGCTCTCTTGTAGTTTGTGATTTGCCCTCTCTGTATATTTATTTTGGACATCTTTAGCTCTTTACAGTAGCCGCAGCAACCTGCCAAGTGTTTATAGTGTTTATTTGTGGCATCTCTACTTCCCCGTCACCCTTTACTCTTCGTACTTTACTGTTTTTTCTCTCCTCGCTGTCATCAGGTGCTCATCAGGGGGTGGTTGGATTGTCGGGCTTCTATTTATGATCTTGAGTCTTTATCTTACAAAATAAAGAAGCTTGAGGTGGCTGTTGTTGTGAAGAAGTGCAACGCAAAGAAATTGAATTAAAGTGAACTGTAATCCATGTGGCAATTTGAATCTTTCCATGCTATGTGCCCCTGTGCAGCAAAGCTCACTCACACACGGGCTCAGCTTCCATGTTTGCTCGCTATTATTTATGTTTTCACACACAGTTCACACACTCCAGCGCAATGAACTCTTGTGCAGCTTCACTCCAGCGCAATGAACTCTTGTGCAGCTTCGGCATAGCCCGGTGTGGCCATGCATACTCAGTCTTATTGTGTTTGCTCGTACAACAGCTGCCATCTTAAGCTGTGCTTCCATGGAACGTGCAGGTACCAGCGTGCTACTGCAGAGAAAGGAGGCACTGATAAGAAAATGTGCAACAGCTCCACCATTCATCGAATGCTCACCTCCACCTCTTCCCTAAAGCACACCACACACCCCCCCCCACTGCCAAACTTAGGCTGGGAAGAAGAATTTTCCCAACCGGGCAGCAGTGTTGGGCAGCTCCGCATCACCACTTCCCATCTCCACACCCTGAATTAGAACCATGATGAAACAGTTACTGGAAGGTTGTCGAGTGAAGTACATTGCTGTCTCATGTACTTCAGAAGTGGTAAACGTACAGAGATTCTGTACTTAAGTAGAAGTACAGGTACTTGTATTAAGAAGATACTCTGGTAAAAGTTGAAGTACTGATTCAACTTTTTTACTCAAGTAAATGCAAAAAAGTACTGCCTCTGAATGTACTCAAAGTAAGAAAGTAAAAAGTAGCTCTTTGGAGTACCAAATATTTTTGTGCAACTCTAGCTGAACCTCGTGCCATTTTAACGTGATAATAATTACATGAGAATAAAAACTTTATTTCAATTCTAATTTATATACTCAGCTGGAAGACTGTTATGCAGCACATGCACACAGAAAAAGAAAGAATTCATTAAAAAAATTGCTCGTTTTGCTGTCGCCCACAATGCCTCAACACCTAAACAGGGGTCAGGGGTTAAAGTGAGATTTTGTCAGGTGGGGGAACCCTGAAGTGGCTCCATGTGGGGGAAAGTATAACAAAACTCAAGCCCTGCTCCACCTTGAAGTATTTTTACTTTGCTACTTTCCACCTCTGTTGCTAAGTGATGAGAAGATAATGACATGCCACGGTCCTGTTTACACTCTGGGCTCATTCTTTTTTCCTTCTTGTAGCTGTGACGCCTTGCAGAACAAGTATGTACAGAGTGACGGTTTTTTAAGTGGCAGGCAATTTCAAATGCAGCTTTTCACACAGCTCAACAAATATCAGTGGCACAGTTTGTCATATAATGTGTCTGCTTGCTAAATGCACAGTGGTTGTGTTTCCCAAGGAGAGTAAAAAAAAAGATTAAAGAGTGACACAGACAGGCACAGAGGGAAAAGTTTGAGAAGAAAGGAGACGAGATTATTTTCAAAGTTAAGGACTGAACAGGAAGTGACGTGTTGTAGGATAGGAAATGTGACATGTAAACATCCTAATTGATTTAATTAAAATAAAATCACATATGGGATCTAAACATGATTTTCTCCTGAATCTTTCTGTGAAACGTCATGCAAAACAATTTTTTTATGTTATTCAAAGGCAGTTTAGTGCAGTATGCTAGTAGTACTGTGTTGGGCTGGTACCAGCCCAGGCTGTGGTACTCATGGTCACTCTTAGGTTACATCAAGGGGAGCAGACATAAATTTAAACATAAGGTGATGATGGGGATTATACACACATACACACACACACACACACACACACACACACACACCAAGCTCTACCTCTACTTGTCCAAATGATGGAAATCAGCCATAGAGGTCATGCAATGTCTGCTTCTATCTTGTTGAATTCAGTTGGCTAAATCCACAAAGTAGTCAGCTGATCACAGCTTCTACACAAAGTGTTTCGTTGCCCCACATTGCACCACTAAACTCGATCTTAGGGTTCCCCCACTTGTCAAATCTTGCGTAAAACACTGATTATACTCCTACCCTGCATGTCCACAGTTTCACAACATCATGGCTTCTCCTTTACGTACCGTTGATTGATGCCAGGACAACTGCCATCTTTAGTATTCCAGTGTTTTCCCATTGGTTTCTCCTCATTGTTCTTTTGAGTGCACAAAAAGGAGAAAAAAATGTCTCCGCATTCACTAAATTGGATGTAGCATTTGCTCTGCTTCATTTCTGTTCCGTCAAATTTACTAGCTGGGAATTTTCAGAAAAGGGATAATAACACCTGTGTCACTCTCTCATTGTAAGTCTGTTATCATTTCTCAGTTTTGATTAGGCAAAAGTAAAATGTAATTTTCTTGGGGGGATTTTTTTTTTCTTCAAATGTCACCCTGGCCTTGTGATTGGGACATAGCGACATATTGTGCTTCAAAATTCTATCCAAGCATCTCTTATCTTCAGAGCCCAAGGTTGTTCGGTTTTGCTCTTACTGACTGAAATTGTTTCTTCAGATGTAAATTTAGAAAATTGTTTGACTGCCGCTGCTGGATTGAGGTGGCCTACAATACTTCAAAGGTGTGGTAACCAGACACACAACACTTG
>VUQK01031661.1:14568-37669 GCA_015106715.1 Bujurquina vittata
GCCGAGTCTGAATCTGAGGGAAGCTTCTGTAATCACAAAGAGAAAAGAATCATCACAAACTGTCAATGTGAAGTTTACCCCTCAAAGCTGAAATAAAGCTGATCCTTCTCTGTCCAGACAGACTTCAGGTTCTGAAGTTCTCTTACAGTTCTGCTGACAGCCGACATGTGACTGTTTGTTAAAAAAGACAAAGTTTTATATACTAAAACACTGCCTAGTACAATATTTTACTTTTGAGTTGGTGCTTTTTAAATGCTGAGCTACAAAGATCATGGAGCAGGTTTCCAGTCCTGCTTGAATTATGCTGCTGCGTTGTGGTCACCTGCTGGAAGTAAAACATATGGAGGCATCAGCTGCCTTAGCATTGGACAGCACATATTAATGCTTCGTATTATTTCTGCACATGTAAATGTATAAACCTCATTAAGAATAACTCAGCCTGCTTTGCAACCTGAATCTTTGAAACAAGCTTTCAGTTAAAATTAGACATACAGAGTTGATGCTGAAAAATTCCTCATTGGAGAAAATGAAACATAACACGCTAAATGTCATCATTTTGTTTCAGCACATAAATATTAAGCTTTTTTTAATAAACCTGTTTATTTTGTGGACATCAGCTGTTAATGAGGGGCAGCTGAAGTGCACGCTTTTTTTAAATTTGATGTTACTGTCCATACACGTGTGGAGAGACAGAAACATGCTGCTGTTTGCAGATATTTAACACAGTAATCATCTCAGATCTGCACAGGAGCGGAAGAAGAGTTCAGCCTGTTGCTCTCAAAGCAGAATGCTCACATGAAAGCTACAGCACTGATGGTAATTAGCGACTGGGCAGGCCCGAAGACTTTTCTGTTTCTCATATGAACCGTTTCAGTGCCTCATCTTCAGCTGCCTGCTGCAGGTCTGAACATCCATCAGGTTAGTACAGTCACAACAGCAGCGCTAATGTCTGAACTTCAGCACTGACCTTTAATAAATATTCAAGCACAGAAGAGTGATTTCTTTAGTCAGAGAAAAGTCACTCACATGCACGAACTAGCAACCAAGCATCGGCCTTCCCCTGATAGCTGACTGCTCATCAGAGTGAGCGAGCTAAAAACCACATTTAACTTACCGAAAAAGTGTGACGATGCCTCAGGTGCTTGATGTCGGTGAGCCCAGCTTACTGCAGAACACCTCAGTTTGAAAGACATTCATGGTTATGGAAAGTGAATGATAGAGCTCCGGACGATCTGCTGAACCGCCCAGTCTCAATCACCATCCAATTTATTGTTACATCTTTACTTTCTTGGGTTGGTAAATGAACAATTCACCACTGTATAGCATAAGAATTTATAGTATTAAAATTAAATGTGTTAAAAATGTAAAAAAATATATAGTTTAGGACTGCAACTAATGACTATTCTTATACAGAATAACTATTAATCGATTAATTGGATTTTAAAAAATGGTACATTCTGGAGATTTGTCGATGAACCACTTAAGCCTTTTTATACAATATTAAAAATACATTAAAAGATGCAAATAAACAAATAATTCAATTATTTTTTAAAATAAGAATATAAACATTTTATTGCCTAAAATGCAATAACAGCATGAATTTGAACCAGGTAAAGCTAAAACTATGCCACTTGAAAACTTTTGGGTAAAACATACAGTATATCACAGTAAAACATACAGTATATCACAGTAAAACATACAGTATACCACACCACTCACATTTCTGCAGATATTTAAGTATCTTTTCATGGGACAACACTGACAAAATGACACTTTGACGCAATGAAAAGTAGTGTGGGTGCAGCTTATATAACTTATTAATTTATTCTTCCCCCAAAATAACTCAATATACAGCTAATAATGTCTAAACATGCGCCAACAAAAGTGAGTACACCCCTTAGTGAAAGTTCCTGAAGTGTCAATATTTTGTGTGGCCACCATTATTTTCCAGAACTGCCTCAACTCTCCTGGCATGCAGTTTACCAGAGCTTCACAGGTTGCCACTGGAATGCTTTTCCACTCCTCCATGATGACATCATGGAGCAGGCGGATATTCAAGACTTTGCGCTCCTCCACCTTCCGCTTGAGGATGCCCGAAAGATGTTCTATTGGGTTTAGGTCTGGAGACCCTCAGCCTCTTCAATAAAGCAGTGGTTGTCTTAGAGGTGTGTTTGGGGTCATTATGATGCTGGAACACTGCTCTGCGACACAGTTTCCAGAGGGTGGGGATCATGCTCTGCTTCATTATTTCACAGTACATATTGGAGTTCACGTGTCCCTCAATGAAATGTACAGTATATAAAGCTGCACACAGACTACTTTTCATTGTGTCATTTTGTTAGTGTTGTCCCATGAAAAGATATACTTATATAGCTGCAGAAATGTGAGGGGTGTACTCACTGTTGTGATACACCGTATTTACAGACAAAGGTGATTTTATCTTAAATGCAAAATGTATATGCATTTTGTACAGTTTTGGCTTAATTACTGCTCTGAATATGTTGTTTTTTCAGCAAATGGCCTTTTTTTGAGTCTGTCAATTAATCGATTACTAAATTAGTTATTTCAATAATCGATTCATTACGATTAATCCGATTAACCGTCTCAGCCCTAATATAGTTAAACAGATTCAAAATGTAATGCAATTAGAGATGCTCCTAGTGACCAATTTGCTAGATGACGACTATCAAAGGCAGCAACATTTAAAGTGTAGTCAATAAGCTGCACACATCCCTAAATGCAAGGTAGATTTATCCCCAGTTTCTGGTATTTTATGTAACTTAGCTGGGGCAGGTAATGAAGAGCTTGCTCTTCATTCCTTGCATAGTAATGACAACAGTGATGGACATTCCTTTAAATATTACTGTGCGCCAAAGCATCAGCTAACCAGGAGCAATATAAATGAACAAAAAAGAAAATATGATCTAAGTTGTAATAAACATGTTCCTGCGACAGGCTGGTGGCCTGTACAGGTGTACCATGGCTCTCGCCCTATGTCAGCTGAGATAGGCTCCAGTCTGAGTATATAAAGACCGCCCAACAACAGTGTTGTGGTTGTGTAAAACACAGCACCAGTGGATGGAAGCAAGAGAACAGATAAAGCTTCTATATGTTTAATGCTTGATAAACTGGTGGTATTATAAAAGGGGGGGGAAGGTAGGTAGTGCAAAAAACAAAAAAAACAAAAATGGCAATATAATTTTGTTTGTCTGAGCTCTCAGTCAGCTCCCATATCAACATTGTTTTATTATTAACGATAACCAATACTTTAATGACTTAACAGACTGCTAATGTGACTCACAGATAATTGCTGTTAGCCTAGTTAAAGACGGTGTTGGCATAGATATTGTTGCAATTTTATCCATCATAATTGGTATGCATCATTATTCATAGCCCCATAAACTAATCCCAAGGGGAAAAGTTCATTTAAAAGTTCTCATAAATATCTAGAGGGACATGGAGCCAGGTGTCTGCAAACCATTGCATTTTTTTTTTTACTTCAACCAAGAAATTAAATTCATTAATCAATAAAAAGTATATGGTTTTAGACTCCCTGGTTCTCAAGAAGAGAGTGTATATGTTCAGAAGGCACTTTTTGTGAAATAAAAGCACACACACAGAGAATTCATAATGTCTTAAAAAATGGTTTATATGGGGCACTTGCATAAAAATCTTAAAGCCAATCCAATTTTAACACCACTCTTTTCACAGCTTAGGACATGCAGTTTCAAGATGCTTCCTTCAATCACAATCCCACATGTACAAGGAGTACTAGTCATCTTAAAGTAGTGATTTTTGTTTTGTTAATGAGCTTACTCAGCCAAAAACACATTATTTCTCAGCACAGAGCACATGTGGGCAGAAATGAAACTGCCCAATCATTCAGCTTGGCTGTCTGATGTTTTGTAAGACTGCTATTTCACTCTGGAGACTTGGACAATCATTGGCCAAGTCAAACTCTAGCAGCACACCACTAAGACACTTTGTCTTGTTTTGTCAATTGAATTCAATTCAAAATGCTGTTGACAAAGAAAAAATAAAGTAACAGTAAAGTACAGGTGATCAGAACTAAAGCTCCAATTATTGGTAATCCACAAATTACCATTAATTTTTTTTTAGTGCCTTGATAACTGAGAAGACACAAGGACAATTGTTTTCCTGACTTAAGGTCTTCTGCCACAATCGTGTCTGTATGTCAAGTGAGCAGTTGTTTCTGACAGCTGCAGAGTACAGTATGTACAGCCAGCCAAAGATCACACCACCCGCCACAGTTTGTCAAGACTTCTGCTTGCTCACTATAACAGCTTTACAGATTATAGTAATGCCAGTGATATACTTTGTAGCGAAAGCAAGATCATGAACGGGGCATGATTTTGAGAGTGGGATTGCAGGTATAATTTAATCAAATCCTGCAAATACAGGAAAATCCTGCACAAAATTACAGCAATTTAATAATGTGCAGCTGGCATGCTCTCTCTCTCTCTCCCCCCAACTCTGCATGTCTTCAAGCTCCCTCTGGTGTTTCTGAGTCCTGCTAGCATAACAAATAGGTTTTTAACGGTATCATCTTGGATGAATGTACACAGACTGCTAGCTAAAAATGTACATCCACGTCAACAGATGACAAATCCACTTGGGGAAAAACCCCCAAATGCAAAACAGACTAGCATAAACAGCAGCCACAGCGAAGTTCATCTGAAGTAAAAGATGAGGCATTTACTGAGGACATTACATTGTTTTAGTCTAAATAAACTTAAACACTGATTTTTTTCCTGCCTCATCCAGTTTTAATCACAACTACTGGAAGGATAACTGTAGCTGTATTCATAGGGTTTTTTTTGACACATAAGTGTGTGTTACAGTTCTAAATATTAGTTTAGCCAGTTTGTTTTTCATTGTTCTTTTTTCCCTAAGAATAGTGTAAAAAAATCGCCTCAGAGAGGAAAAGAAAAATACATGCCAGTAGGGCTGGACAATCAAAAATGAATAAAAACCGACGCACAGGGGCACCAGCGGTAGACCTGAAAATTGCCAACTGCCTGTCTCCTCGAATCTACTCTCTGCTCTCGAGACCGTGCAGCTCTGTAAGGTTCAGGTATCGTGCTACCAGTAGTAACACTGAGCCTAGCCAAATGTGAAAACAGTCAGAAATGTCAGTGGCCTCCACCTGTGAAACCTTTCATGTTTTGAGGGTGTCTCAGTGTTGCTACTCTAGTGTAGGTGTTGTAGCTGAAATTGATTGCTTTAATTTTTTTGAGCTATATCCACTTTGTTGCCAAAAGTATTGCCTCACCCATCCAAATCCTTGAATTCAGGTGTTCCAATTACTTGCATGGCCACAGGCGTATAAACCAAGCATGCACCAGGCATGCAGAGTGCTTCTACAAAAATTTGTGAAAGAATGGGTCGCTCTCAGGAGCTCAGTGAATTCCTACGTGGTACCGTGATAGGATGCCACCTGTGCAACAAAGTCCAGTCATGAAATTTCCTCACTACTAACTATTCCACAGTCAAATGTTAGATGTATTACAAAGTGGAAGCGATTGGAAATGACAGCAACTCAGCCATTGAGTGGAATGCCACATAAAAATCACAGAGTGGGGTCAGAGGCGGCTGAGGCAAATAGCGTGCAGAGGTCACCAACTTTCTGCAGAGTCAATCACTATAACCTCCAAACTTCAAATGACCTTCAGAGTAGCTCAAGAACAGTGCGTAAAGAGCCTCATGGAATGGGTTTCCATGGTTGAGTAGCTGCATCCCAGCCTTACATCACCAAGCGCAAGGCGAAGGGCTGGATGCAGTGGTATAAAGCACACCACCACTGGAGTCTAAAACAGTACCACTCAAACATTTGGGCTGATTTGAATTTGTAACCTTCTTCATGTGTTTGAGAACATCAGTTGTGTTGTAATCAGGTAATATGGAGAATGTCAGCCTGTTTAACACTTCTTCAAGTGAATCACAAAAAACAAAAAAAGCTGCAGCAGTAGGCAGACATTTTTATTTATCAAATGGACAGAAATAACAGAAAAATGCTTAACAAAAAAAGGAAACAGTCTCATTGCCTTGTTTAGTTACCAACCACAAGACCTTTTTAACCCAGGAAAAATCTAAACCATAACTATCAAGTATGCATCATCAGCCAAATATTCAGCATGTGTGTTGGCTCCTCCAACTGCTGGAAAACCTCATTCTAGTGCTAACAGCCAAGCACGCTTGCTAGCAAATAGCGAACAGTTCAGATAGCAAACAGGAGAAATTCTCATCCCAGCGCCGGGCAATCAACCGCTGCAAAGAGAGACATTAGTGCCTGAAATCACCCTTTCCCTATCTAATGGGACGACACTTAATGTTTGCCAGTTTATTTGAGAATCCATATTCCAAAGGGGGGTGAATTTATCTACTTTTGCCCTCAAAGAATTCTGCAATAAAACAATGCAATAATGTCCAGTACAACATAGATGCTGTACCACACAGGTTTGTGTTTAATTTTTATAACAAGTGAATTTCCGCATAGAAAAAACTGACATAAGCAGGACAAATTTGATCTTCTAAACAGCTGCTGCAACATGCTCCAGCTGTGTCCGAGCATTCCTGGGCAGAGGGGCAACACCAACATTTCATTCCATAAAAGAACACATAATCGTAGCATTTTGGACACAAATCTTTGCATTAGTCAGACTTCTAGCAATTGCCAAAGATGTTGCAGCAGACAAAGAAGGTTAGCATCCAGAATCCCCAAAAATAATGAAATGCAAAATGTAACAGTTCTGCCACAGAATTATTAAAATCCATAACAAGTTATCAGTTGAATATGGGGTCACAGCAACAAGGTTTCTGCTGTCTTTTGAGCATAAGGTGTAAATCACACATCTTCAATGCAGACAAGAACAGCAGAGGTTTGCATTTGAAAAAAAAGACTCTACTTTGTGATTTCAAATTAACGTACTTTTCGAACTATAAGTCGCTCCGGACTATAAGTTGCACCAGCCAAAAAAAATGCATAATAAAGAAGAAAAAAAAACATATATAAGTCGCACTGGACTATAAGTTGCATTTTTGGGGGAAATTTATTTGATAAAGTCTGAGACCAAGAACAGACATTTCATCATGAAAGGCAGTTTATAATAATAATGGGTTAGAGAACTGCAGGCCGAATAGGGGTACGGTACACGAACACAACGCGTTCAGCTACATGGCGCATAGACAACAAACTGAGTACGTGTCTGGTGTTTTAACATTAATTATTTAGATAACTATAGCATAAGGTAGACGAAGCACCTCTTCCTCTCCTGTCTGACTCTTTGTCAGTTGCAGTTTCAATTATTCCGGCCTTTCTGAATCCCGACAGGATGATTTTGGTTGTCACTGAAGCCCATGCTTTGTCGATACAGCCAATGACTTCCAGGAAAGTTGCGCGGCGCATTCTCACGGTTGCCGTGACGCTGTGCTCTCCATCCATCGTCCACAGGTTACACAGGACTGCCTTAAAGCTCCAGTTCACTGAGATGTCAAGTGGCTGGATTATTTTGGTTAAGCCTCCAAGGATGATGGCAGGCATGGAGTTGAAAATTTATAATTTATATAATAATGTGTTAATAATTTCACATATAAGTCACTCCGTAATATAAGTCGCACCCTCGGCCAAACTATGAAAAAACGTGCTACTTATAGTCCGGAAAATATGGTAGACATAATCCATCTGAGTCAACATCTAGGTGAATCCTTTGATCAAAACACAGACATGTGCAAGTGTGTTCTATGGGATATTGAAAGTATGAGCTACAATAAAGATAATGTTCAAACTAGTAGACAGGTCTTTATATGTTTAGCATTGCATATTACTTCTACCAGCAAGCATCATAAATGCAGCCGCTTAATAAGCCACTCAGTCATCCAGCGCGACGGACCTGATAATTCGAGCTTAACACAAACACAGAAGAACCCATTAAAATCAGATTAAGTTTCACTGATAGAGATGGTCATTTGTATTCTGAATACATTTCTGACTGATATTCAATTTTGAAATCTTTGAAAGAGAAAATTAACTACAACTAGGAAAAAAAAATCCAGTTTCAAAGGTTTTCTGACCTAGAAAAGAAGCCGAGTACAACTTCCAGCTCTTGCCTTCAGTCTCAATAAGGGCTCACATCTACTACAGGCAATAAGGCAGGGCAGCCAGTGAGAGCCAAAAAAAGAAGAATTAAGGCTTCACAGCAGCTCAAGTTCATTGCTCAGAGTGGCAATAACTGAGGCAAATTAGCTTATTAATGTTTTTACCAGCTACCCTCAGACACATAAAAGCTTTCTTTTTAAATGTGTTTATCCTGAAGAACATTTTAAGGTATGTGCACATTAACTCTTAAATGACTGTGGCAATGAGAGGATTGTGCTACGTTCATGTGAAAAGGATGGTAATTGAGAATCCGAATGACCTAAAAGTTTTAATTTCTTTAAAAAACACAATACAAGAGTGCACAGGGTGTGTCAATAATAAGGTAGGACCACAGAGAGGTCAGTTAGGATTGATTTTTCACCAACTAGGTCAGCGGCGGTCACTGGGATCTTTCCTCTACTTTACAAGATGGAGTTTTCCACTTGCCAAGCTTAGCTATTCATTAACTGTGCCAAGTAATTCATATGCATAAAACTACTGGCTATCTAAGTCAATTTGCTAAAATCACAAGCATCCCCAGGTAAGACTCCAGCTTAACCGGGCTTATGATGCATATTAAGCAATGTTTAAAAGCCACACTTATGGTGTACTCAGATGAGGTGATCTGTACTATGCTCAAGCACATCTGACTCCCAAAGTCCAGTTAGTTTAAACAGTGTGTTCCTGAGGCTGAGCAATAAAAAGATCATTATTGCAAAAAAAATTTTTTCTTAAATAGAAATATGAAACATGCTCAATATAAAGTTGACAGAATCCATTCCATCCCCGTTTTGACAGACAGCATACAAGATCAATGACAATGAGAATAGCACCGCACCGAACCAATCATGTGGTTGGAAGCAGCCGTCAGCAGCACCTGTGCTACTATTTGGGCTACTGCAACTGCACACACGCGAGCAAGACACAAGAAAGAAAAATGGCAACAGAAAATGTTCCAGAACATGACATTCCAACGGACACAGCCCAAGGCTCAAAACACGAAAACACCATTGAAAAGAAGGATCAGAGGAATTTGGTAGGGTGGAAATGTTTTGGCTATTTAAAGTCCAGCAAAGAAGCAGAGTAGCATACACTGCAACCATACTACAAAACATATAGCATGAAGGCAGGAAACGCCACAAATCGTGCCATCAGTGCACAGCTGATCATTTACATGAACAATGCAAGTCACACAATGCAAGACTTTACACTTCCAGACACTCTCCTGTACCGTGCCTTATAAAAAATCAAAAATACAAAACCAAAACAAAGACACACACTCGTATCACAAAGCGACAGCCTACATTATTGTAAAAGACATGATGCCAGTAAGCACAGTCAAAAATGACAGACTTAAGAGGCTGATTACAGTAATTGATCCTCGTTAACAAATCCCTGGCACAACCCACAACATTTCTCTCAGAGAGCACTTTCCTAGCTACACACGGCGTGTATAACAGTGTAAGAGGGTGTCATACTTCGCTTCTATTTGTGGTCAAATCGCACATCTGATCCATGCATGTGCCAATGTATTGATTGAAGAATAAGCAGACCAGAGGTGAGTGAATGTCAGTGTTGTTTATGTTCCCCTTTGTTTACATTTGAGCTGATAGATACAGAATTACTTTTGCCTATTTATTTGTGAGATTGTTACGCAACAATTCAAAACATTTTGAATCTATGCAAAAATGTATGGTACAGTTTTTAACAGTTTTTTTACTCAGTATTAATATTTAGTTTTCCATTTTGTTTGTGTTCTTCTGTAACACTTGAAACATTTGACGGACAGAATTAAGATTTTAATTTATTACATGTGCCTGTGTCGTTCATTTAAAATATGGTTAACTAATATTCTACAGACCATTCATAATGTTCAACTGCTCACAGAAAATAAATCATATTTGAATCAAAGTAAATCATATCTTCACTTAGGAAAAATAACTTTTAAGCCTGACAGAAATATTGATTTGATTTATATTGTGATCTGTATCAAAGGATTGATATGACAAAAATTACTAAGATTATTTGCCATATCGCCCAGCCCTCTGTATTGCCAGCACGGCATACCCCAGTCTGTCTGAAGTATTGAGCCCAGGCAAGCTTCGGTTACCTGTGATAGTGTGATCACTAACCAGACCCAAACAATGAACGCCACACCTCCATAACAGTAGTTAATCCTATGAACATCACTGTGTTCAGAAATTAACAAATCTTTAAGCAGTGTAAGAGGGCAGTGTGTTACTGCAGAAAAATGAAAATAATATTGTGCTCTGCAAGTGTGCTTTTCAAAATCATGTGAGACAAACTGAAGTATATACTCAGGCCACATAGTAAAGTGCAGTGTGTGTGTGCAGACCAGTGGAGGGATGAGGATGGTGACTATAACGCTTGGACATGGCACACGGAAGCTGCGCCCTGTATGAATATACCCTAAATACCATGAACATGAGGCAAACATTAAGGACGCACCAAACCTTGCTGTAGTGATGTTTGGCCTTAGTGACCACCGTTGGCCCATAAGTAAAGAAGATGACATTTAGTCGATGCTCATGTTTATACACTGTGCCACGTCAATTCAGAAATGAAAAAACAGGGGAAATAATAATAATATAATAATAATAATAATGACTTGACGAAGTAAATTAACTAAACTTGAGTCACAGCGAGAGAGAGCGAGAGATGTTGCACAACACTGGACAGGTAGTTTATTTTTAAAAATGGCTATCACTAACAACAGCCTAATAAGACACTTAAGCATAATAGTTGTAACTCATGTCTATAATACATGTTGAAAAATATTGCTAGAATGTTAGGCCCAGCAGGCCGCAGCCCCGGGCAGTATTGAGTTTGTAATGCATCGATGGAAATCATGCTATCACCGAAGGCCACTGGATTAAATAAAAATAGTCAAAACTAATGTTAACAGAGAAATATCCTCACCTATATTGCACATTAAGCACCAAAAACAACACCTACGCTTCCCATAATGCAACTTCATATCAATGTTAGACCATACTTTCACTGTTGATATTTTCCACAAATCCAGTCTCCAAATCCCACCTGGATAACAGCAGTATCAGGCCATCAGACCACCGGTTGTAATCCTCCCTCACTGACCAAATGAACTGCCATCAAACTCAACCTGCCGCAGCCCGAGTGTAAGCGTTTGGATCCTTTTACCTGAGCTCCTGCAGCTGATGTGTCACCAATCAGACACCTGCAAAATGCATGAGAAGTTGATTACAGCCAGACAAAGCTTTTATCTACTGGATCAAATACCCAACCAATCTCTCCTTACAAGACCCACTACTGAAAGGGAGGGTCAGCAATAACTTGTGACCATTACTGAATATTGCAAATTGCAAGACAAATTAATGTAATTGCAGTCATTTTCTTATAGGAGGGAAGACTGTAAATTATGCATGGTTGCAATTATGCAATCATGAATTTCATTGTGCTATAGGAGTCCAAATCGCGACTAACTACTTACACATGTAGCTGGAAGTGGCTATGGTGCATTGATAAGCCACAATGATTAAATATGCTGAATATATACTTGGGGAAATACTGCATGTATTATTATGGCAAGCCTTTTGTCTCTAATTAAACATCATAATGAATAACAGCTAGTTAAATAAGTCAAATATGAAATAAACACTATTAATAAACACTATTTTCAGTCACTTCCAATTACTATGTATAATAATTCCTACTCTAGTTAAGGCACTGAAATGCTGCTGTCAGTAAGAAAGGGCTTGTAATCTAAGTATAGATAGCATATGACCTTACTACCATTTTGTTCTGAGAGAGGAATTATTCAAATATAAGTACACTTCTGACAATAAGACTATGTACCAAAGTTAAGCCAAATATTCCCAAAAAGGCTCAGTGATTAAATTATAATTACTGCAAAATACCTTTTCCTCGATAGAAATGAGACATGGTCAATATAAAGTCGATATAAATCCTTCTGTCCATGTTTTGACCGACAACATCAAGTCCCAGTGACAGTGAGAACGCTGCCACACTGAACCAATCACATAATTGGAACAGAGTTATCGCCATGTCAGGTTAGAGTGATGCAAAGAGCGTAGGAGGAGTTACCAACAGCCGTACACACCAGTACATCAGCACTGTGAGCGAGATATAAGACAAAATGACAACAGAAAATGTTATCGAAAACTCGACCAGATGCGTTACCAAACACGACAGGCTCAAAACACAAGGACACTGTTGAAAAGAAGGGTGAGAGGAATTCAGTGGTGTGGAGATATTGTGTTTGTACAAACTGAGCACATCAACCAGTCTGAAGATCTTAGGCCCTTCTATGTTACAGCTGGTTTCCACTATGCATTTTACAGTTGAGAAAAAGCAGCAGGTATGCCTGTTGATTATGGGTTCTCCTGTCATTCTTCATGGAGAGCCTCTCTGTGTTGTAGAGCGCTGTCTGAAATGCTCATTGGCACTTAAGCTCCTGCGCAAATGCATCACCAGCACTCAGTATTGCTGGAAGCTTTCCATCATTTAGTTTTTTGACAATCAGAATGTTGTTGAGAGTCACTGTCATAACCTGTCAAAGTTCAGACACTGGTGCTTCTTCGCCTCACAAAATGCATTTTGTGTCACGACTTTTTCTTTGAATTTCCGGTTTTAGTTTGTCGTGGAGCTGGGACAGTACCCTCTGTATCAATGCTGCGTCGTTTTTCTTGCTTGCTCAAATTTTGTGTTGTTAAACGTAATAGGGCAGCTCATGTGATATTGGGCTTTTTCTCTTTTCAATGTTTTTTCTATGCCTCCACCCTTATCTTATTGTGATGGATCCAACACCATCGGCGTTTCATTGATAGCATGAAACTGTGGCACACTGGCAGCCACAATGATGTAGCCGTCTCGTTGAGTATTACATTTTGGGGAGGGTGATATAAGAATTTCGTTTTTCTTATCTTATTGGCAGCATTTGCTCCAGTCAGTCTGCCACCTAAAAGCAGATGTCCCTGGTAACAAGGCTGTCATGTTTTCACTTAAACAATGGACATACATTTAAGTTATTTAGTTATGCTATGATGCACATTCATGTAAGCGATACAACTAGACTCAGTTAAGAAAAATCACCTACACCTAGTCCGATCATTCATCCAAAGTCATTTAATTCCTGTGTGATCTGTACACCATCCAAGTAATTATAGATGTAAGAACAACATGCAGATCCCCATTACACTTGGCTCAGCTCTCACACGCTGGCACATCCTGTCAATTCAGGTGCAGCTATTGAACATAATCTTCTAATTCTAGCTAATGAGATGGCGCTTGTTAGATAGCATTTGGGACACTGAAATAAAAACTACTTCTAGTGATTAATACACTGCAGTTTCAGCAAAGTTTGATTAGCTGAAGATGAACCCCATGCAGAGTTCCACAGCAGTGAATGTTCCCAGTGTGCCCTGGCTGTAAATATTCACTCTTAAAGGCTTAAACTTAACAAAACAGGTGAATAAACTACTGAGTTTCTGAATAGAATTGAAGCTCGGGACCACAAGACATGCAGTTGCAACAGGGAATCACTACATGAAGACTGCTGCAATACTCCATGCTACAACTATACAGACTAAATATGATCTGCAATATACCGATTTATATTAGAATTTTTAAATAACAAACTGATGTGCGGAAACATGTTTGTGATAAGATTTATTTCCATAATGCCCAGCCCTATCCCCAACTGAACTGGTATAGATACAAGTTCCATTACACTTGAATTCTTTTTAAGTTAGACTTTGCCTTCTATCTGCTCTTAGGTAACACATCAGAATGTATTTATAGTGATTAAAATAGTCCAATTTAGATCTACTAGACACCGTACTATGAGTGGACACCTTTATAGAGACCTTGTAAGTCAGTTATTTTAGTAGTCCACATTCAGGTGCAGTTCAGTTCTTCTCAGTACAATACTCTATAATTGATTCCTGGACTAATTCAGGGACTCATCATTGATTTGATCTGTGATAAAACTCTAGCTAAACAACATAAACAAACCAGAAACAACTGCACTTAAGATCTTGACAGCTGTCACAAAATATGTATGGCCCCACAGAATCTCACTTCCTCCTGGAAAATATATATCCATATCAAAAAACGTACTAGTTAGAATGCAACAAGATTAGCAAATAAGAACCAAATGAGGCTTGTTCAGCTATGACTAAGTCTACATGTACTTGGCATGTAAACACACACTTGCCAGCTTACAAAGCCAAACGCACACAGAACAAAAGGAGAGCAGGTGCATAGCGCTGCCATCACAGCACAGTCAGAACTTCTCTTAAACTCATTTGTAAATCAAAACGCAGTTTTTGATTTACAAATTTGGTTGTGGTGGCTGTGGTTCAGGAGGTGGAGCAGGTAATCTACTAATTGAAAGGTTAGTGGTTTGATCCATGCCAGCTCCTGTCTGCATTACAAAGTCCACACGTTCATGGGAGTGTGAATGTTAAAGCACTCAGGCATAGAAACAAAACGTTTGTGTGAATGTGTGCATGAATGGAATATGCTGCATAAAGTGCTTGAGTTGAAAAGCACTATATAAGAACCAGTCCAGTTAGCATTTAACATGGTGAATGAAACTCCATTAAATGGCCAACTGTATCTTAGAATGAGGATGTTAAAGCCTCCATTAAATTATCTGAATATGAACATACAATCTGGTAAATGTTGCCCAAACTATTTAATGCACGGGCAGACTCTAGAAAGGCCCCCTTATGACAAACTACAAGCTGATCTGCTGCACTGTTGCCTCACTTCGAATCCACCTTGGCCCGGGCCGTTCTGTGTGGAGTTTAAGTGTTCTCTGTCTGCCTGGGTTTTCTCTGGGTACTCTAGTTTCCTCCCACAGTCCAGAGACATGCAGTTACTGAGGTTAGCTTAATTGGTTATTCTAAATTGCCCATAGGTGTGAAGGGTTGTCTGTCTCTCTGTAATTTGGCAGGCGACCTGTACAGGGTGTACCCTGCCTCTTAACTCTAACCCAGACCACTCTGTTCAAACAAACCGAATCTAATTCTGTAAGCTAAAATATTGATTAGGGCTATCACTGCATGGAGTTTTTACAACATGGTTATTAAATGAATTTACATTTACCTTAATTACAACACTGCAACAGATTAAGCTGCTGTTTATTGTGCAGTTTAATTTTTTTTTTGGGGGGGGGGCAAAAATGCAAAAGTTACTTTAATTAAGAAATAAAGGTTTAGGACTGACTAACAAACTAATGGACCCACCCACGATAAATATATAAGTGCACACACGTATATAACACCAAGAAATGCTGTTTGATGGCCACCATTAAACACCACAAATACCAGTAGAATGCACTACCAACTTCAAGGTGTCAGTCCAATATACTGTGACCTACAGCAAGTTTGGATGGCACAAACATGAGTAATGTGTAAAGCCAGAGGTGGCTACAAGCAATCAATAAGCCCTGTGTGGAACTGCTTAAATAATAAATAATAAACGAGGTAAAGCTATCTAGTCACAGGTCTGCCACAACTATACGCAGTCTTCAAAAGTCAAACACAAACATTCCCAGTGAAAATCAATTAGCATTTGTGGTTGAAATGTCCTTTGTTCGCATCTGCGTGCACTATGATGAGTGTATGAAGTTTCTCTATCTGGCTGGTCTGTAAAGTCCTTCCATGTTGCCATATCATCACTGGTCAAAATGACTTTCACGCCAACCAGGACATGACATGCTCCTGAATGGCAGACCACCAGTGACTTTATGTCATAAATCATCTACCCAAGCAACGAGTCTGGTTTATTTGTATGTCTTATAACAAGTTTAAAGAAAAGTGTTTAAAGAAAACACTGTACAACTGCAAAGCGTGTGCACATGCACATTTAAAAAATAGATTTCATTGCAGCCTGTTTTAAAGAGATTGTAAAAAGCAAAGCAATACAAGAATGATTCTTACACAAGTTGATAAACATGAGTATGACCCAGAAAGATGTAGAGCATACAAATAGGAATATACATGGCTGGAGCACAGTGGCAACAAAGTGAAGTGGTTTACGCAGATGTCTAACATGCAAAAGGTCCCTAGGGTTGCATCAGGAAGGGCATCTGGTGTAATAATTTGCTGCCACGACCCCTTCTGAATAAGAGAGCAGCTGAAAGTAGATTCTTGTAAATTTAATTTGCGCAATACCTCCATCAAAGTTCTCTTGATCGACTTGCTGAAATCCTACTTTCCAACTCACCATAGTATGCCTCTGCTTTTCTGTATAAGGAGACCAAACTTGCTTTGTAAAACTGATAACCATCATGGCAAATGTGGGACACCCACTCTGTATGCATTCACGCATCAAAGACTTAAAAAAATAACGAATATGTAACGCCGATTTGCCCTGGTGCTACAAACTGGTTCTGCTGGTTCTACTATACATCTACCAATGTATCAACAGACTGCATATACTGATAACACAAGCCTCAATCTATGAGCGGATCCTGTTCTCACACACTCCTGCTAAAAGTAGCAAAGACAGAATGACCTTAAATACCCTTATTGCAAAACCACTGCCTCCTTCATATCCTCTCCTTTTTAAAGATGTAATATGCATACCATAGCTTTAATATGGTTAGCAATCCTTAATTATGTAAGTGATACGATTTTTTGATGGTTTGGGCACAGTGGCGCCCAAAGTTTTCAATGAATGATGTAAACGTTTACTTGTAACAGTTAGCTGCAGTCATATACTCGGTGTACTACGCCCCCTAATACTTCACATGCCAACATCAAGGCAAAAAAACAAACAAACAAATAAACACAAACTCCCACAATCAGCTCGCTGGATCATTCTTGCAAGCATGAACATTCCATTTTTTTTTCCCGAGCCGCCCGTGAAGGTATCACCAACTCTTCTTAAATGCATATCGCACTACGGCAAGGCATAAAGGACAAGTGACATTTGTTTGTAAACAGCTTAACACTTAAGAAAGAGTCTTTCCACGAGAGCCAATCATACAGCAACTCTGTGTAATGCTGAGTACTAAACGCCAGTCTTTACGGTCACTAATGCACTGTGAAAGGGGCTTGCTTGTTTTACATGCCAGATGTTAATTGCGCGCTTCAGTGAAAGTTCCTGTTGTCAAAGCGAAAGCAAAGGTTAACGCGGAAATATATGCAACCTATGTCTTTAAGACAGGAGACATTAAAGTGACAACTAAACCAAGCCGTGCAGTACACGCTGGTAGGATACTCGGAGCTGTGAGGGAAACCATAACTTGGGCCCACAACGCAACTCCAACTCAAGTCTTTATTAAAGCCATCCGGGGGTATATGCTGTTCAGAACCTCAAGCCACATATCTGACATCTATATGAGCTCTCGCTTTTAACATTACCCAACAGTAAAAATATCGTAGATATAAGTGCCTGGGTTATAACAAGCCAGTGTACATTTCGGCCACAGTAAAACACACCAGAAATGGAATCAAACTTTAACTTTTTGCTAAATTCTCCTTTTATTCCTGCTGTCTCACTGCGACAACATATACCACCTTAAGCACACGAGAGCACAGTCTAAGCGTTATTATGTTTCAGCATTTGTTATGAAATATTGCTCGTTAATAAATAAAACTGCACACCGGAGCTCTACAAAGAGCCCAATAATTCTGGTGAGGTCGAAGTCATGTTCGTCCACCAGTGAACAATCTGCCGATTAGCAAGCCAGCTGAATTGCACACATTTTACATGAAGTTCGGCGTACACCGTCCCTTCATAGGACATAAACACACTGGCGACTGTGTTCAAAATTAATATGAACATTAGCACAGCAAGCGCGATGCACGGCCATCTAGCTGCTACACTTGCAAACAGCTAGTTTATGGAGAGCCTGATAATAGCGTGAGTGTTGTCAAAAATACCCCAACCCCACCCTCTAAAACAAACATACCGCATATGCAAGACGAAGCCCGGGTCCAGATATCACTCGGAGTCCCAGCGCGGTTGCATTCCGCCTCCACTGGAACCAGTGCTGATCTCCGTCGGCTAAAGTGAACGGGACACAGCGCCAGGGTTTAACCTGAAATGACCCGCGCAGTGCAAATCAGGCGAGGTCCGTGCGCGCGCGCGCGCGTGCGCGTGTGCGCTGAATTTGTGGAGTGGACTGAGCGCAGCGTGAGCTCACGGTGTGTGCGGCTGCACGCCAAAAACTTCCAACATGGATTCGAAAACAAACGTCCAAAAGACACGGGCCAGACGCACTACCGAGACAACTGTGGAGCTCCGAGCGAGCGCTGCGCCGAGCAGGAACTGGGCGAAATAAGCCTCGCCCTTATCGCAAACTCCAAGTTTTTTTCTCTGTTTCGATGGCGGTTGGCTGCTGTTACAGTAGGCCCGCCTGGTGCATGCCGGCAGGGCAGGAAACGCACCGCTCCAGCTTTGCTCTGCACGAGTATGAGCTCGGCTATTTAGAAATGACCCAATACTAATATTAAAACTAATAATCTAAATGTATTAGAATATTACCATAAATAGATTCGATGTATTTAACTGTAATCCCCCTGTAATCAAAGGATGGATGGATTTTTTTCTTTAGACATTTTGCAAGCCAGGTGCAACATTTAATAAATGTTTCGTGCAGGTAACCAAGCTGATTTCTGTTTCTTTGCTTTATATAGATCAACCTTTAATTTAGTTGTTGTTAGTTTGTGTGTTTGCACCTTAAATTGTATTAAAGTTGAAGTTCCACAGAAAGGCTGCTTTTTGCTTTCTGCTGGAAGTTTCAAAAGAAGTTTCACAAATGTTGCTCTAAAAGTTACTCTACCTACCTCAGATGTGACATTGTGAGTTTTCACTCTCCTTTCTTTCTAGTTTTTGTCTAACTCCAGTGTTCTCAAATCTTTTAAGCATGTCTTTCGCAGGATTGAATGTTTGTACCTTTTGTCTGATTACGACATGACAGGAAAGGTGCATACAACTCTAAATTGTCTCTTTTGAGACATGGAAACCCTAGCAACCATTGACAGATTTTGGTTAGTGATAGGTGTAACTGTGGCATACAAAAAGACGCGCTATGGCAGATATCACATCTTTCAAAAGCCTTTTGTTTCTGTGGCTGAGTATTTTTGTTCTTAATTCCTGCGGATCTCTTCAAGGTCTGACACAGAATGTCTTGCAGCAGAGCATGTTGATGGTTTCCCCTCTCACTGACGAGTCAGGGTCTCTCCAAAAGCTCCGGTTAAGGTCTGTTTTAGAGAAGTGCTTTGAAGAAGCCTTCGTCTTTTTTACTTTTACTTTCAGACTCACTGCAGAACATTGGCAGCATTTAAGAAATGATGCTGGAGTATAGGGATTCTAAATATCGCATTATAGTTTGTATCCAACTGACCTCTGACCTCACTTTTACATTTCACATCTTCCTGTCTTTCAAGTGGACCCCAAAATGCATTTTATCTGTAAAAAAAATATTGCCAAGAGAAAGAGAATGAATCCACATAAATAAAAATATTTTTTAATCATACTCAAAATTATGTGAAGTACTGTATATTAAAATGTGTTTATCAGGGCAAATAACAAAAGGTGCACTTTGTACTTGTTTTTACTGCGCTACAAACATTATAAAGTACATTTTCAACCCCAAACAAACCCAAAATGAATATATACAAAATACAACGCTGCTGCCTTGAAAGTAGCACTGCTCAGAGAGTGAGCTGGCTTGCTGGAGGATTGTGCTCAGAGTGCTTATTGTTTTACATGCATTTCAGTGATGTAGCACACTTTAGAACATTTTCATTGATATGCATGACAACATTTTAAAGGATCCATATCACTGTAGCCATAT
This sequence comes from Bujurquina vittata, assembly GCA_015106715.1. NCBI lineage: Eukaryota > Metazoa > Chordata > Actinopteri > Cichliformes > Cichlidae > Bujurquina > Bujurquina vittata. The sequence continues at coordinate 34,560 of VUQK01031661.1, forward strand.
CTAGATGAAGTTCCAGACTAAAAATATATTCTCAACTGTGGGACTTGGATATCCTGTGTTGAGTCTGCACAGTGAGGCTTTGTACATATTCAAAGCTTTAATATTAAAGCAGCTCCCTGGCCAGTTTGCTTCTTGTATGGAGTGGAAGACTGTACTGAATTTGGCCTCCGTGTGGTTAAGAGGCTGAAACAATGTTGTGCATTGCAGATTAGTTGTCAACCATTTGAGCTACAACATTATAAAGTTTTCTCAAAGGTTCCAGAAGTAGACAAAATACTTCATCATTTATTTATTGAAGAAAATAATCCAATATGACTTTTCTATAGGACAGCATTTTCTCTTAGTCTGCTGGTCGATCTAATCAAGTTGGTAAAGACTGATTTATCTATCCACTATCATCATCCTGATTCCAGACACAGGACACTCCCAGAGGTGCCATGTTGATATCCACAGTATCCTCCATTGTCTGAAATATGCCAAACTCTCAGTCAGTTGTCATGTGCTTTCAAACCATCTTATTTGTGATGCCCTTATTATATATTATCATTAAGTAACCAGGAAAGTGCAGAAACTTAACATATTTTGTAATAAATAAGTAACATTTATTTATAAAACACCTTTCTAGATCAAATAAATCACAAAATGCTTCACAACAATCAAATTGAAAACAGTAATATCCATTAATACACACACAAACCACTAGTTAAGAACAAGCCTGCACAAATAAGCCTTGAGCTGCTCTCTAAAGTATTCAGTGCAGTCCACAGATTTCAGGTGTTACAGTGCGTTCCAGAGTTTAGGAGCCGCAACCTCAAAGTCAATAATTTGAATCAAAACTGTGCTGGAACAACATATTAAAACATAAATCACATCTACAGATTTTTCAAAATGATTTGCTCAGTTTCTTCCAGTGGGAAGAAATTTGAGCTGTGCTCCCCCTCTGAGACCCTTTTTTCAGCTGAAGCACTTTCTTCATCCAATATAATCATTCATCTGAGCTACCTGCTCACAACTTATTCCCACTCTAAAGTTCTTAAAGTCTGTTGAGAGAAAGCTCCTAAAATGTGTTCAAACCATCCCGTCATGCTGAGTGAATCTCAGGAAGGTTTAGGTTAAGAAAACATGCATCCTGTAATTTAGATTCAAATGAGAATCAGAATTATACAGTGGTCACACATACATCTTTCATCTCAGATGCGTATCTATAATTAGCCTACACAGCCTATTCAACTTTAGACTGGCTTTTTTGTCGTATAGCATATAGTCTTTTTCACAATTCTAGAAGCAAACTCAGTTTCAGAGCATCACAGCAGGGAATGCCACCAGACGCTCCTGATTCCAGGTTTAATCAATAATAGCAGTTATGTAGGAGAAGCAAAATTAAGGAGACTGAGCATGTGCAAATGCTCATTGTTAAAGTTCTTATCAAAAAGGCTGCAGAACAACAAAGATTTCGTGAGGCTGGATAGTCAACCGTCTTTAGAACGAGGAATTAATGAAGCACTTTTTTACCCTCAGCTGATCAGGATAGCAGTCGAGCACTGTAATGCTTTTTACTGCTGCTTCTGCATACAGCAATTTCAAATGAAAGCTTATGTCAAAATAGTCAATGCTGCAAAACTATTAATTCTCGGATGTAAAATTGTCTGAAATGAAAACAGTTTTCTGACCGATGGCCTCATCATAAAATTAGGTAATTTGTGTTACCTGCGGAAATTTAAGCTTTGGTGTGTTTGCTGGGGCTCAGCTTTAACAGTGGGTGTGGGGTTCTCTGTGAGTACTTCTGTGTTAGCATGCAGCAGCAGATAGCTGTTTTACATTTTTCTCAACTCTCAAGTTTGCAGTTAGATGATGTTTTTTTTTCTATCCACCATTGTAAAGATAATCAAAAAACTAATCTAACAACATAATTGTTTGATGAGTAACTATAGCATGATTTCTGAATAGAATACAGTAATTCATTACATTACTGCACTATAGAAAAATACAAAGCAATTACACTAACATATCAAACACTGTTCTCTACACATTTGTGTTCTTATGGACTACATAAAGATCAGTGTACACTGCCAGCTTTAGTTCTACAGAATGCAAAAGTGTGCCAACAAATACTGTAAACTCTGTTCTGGTGAACCAATAAGGGCCCAACTGAAGTTTAAAGACATCTTCTATTAATTTAACAACAATCATTTTCATTACATCATCGTCTCAAAATTTTCTCTGCTTTTCCGCATTTTTGCCTGCTGCACTGACCCAGTTTCATCTGAATCACTGTAACGCAGTCTGATCTAATATTACTTCATATTTAGCTCTGATGGTTGTATGGCCTGTATTGGCTGTAAGTGATGACGAGATAAGAGTTTTGTTTTATTTTAATCATCTTCTGTATTTTTTGTGCGTGTGTGCGTCTCATCCTGGGGACAAAAAAAAAAGAATTAATGCGGATAAAAATCACACCCTCACAAATTTCATCCTTGGAAGGAGTATGAGGAGGTGTATAAAGATTGTGGTGTGATTTTTAGGGTATGTTGCAGATCTATCACCACATAACATTACGAAGGTTTATGAGAGTGCCATTTCTCTTACAGGTGAAGTAACGTAACACTGGGACCGGAGAACAGAATTTCATTCCACTGTATGCAAATGCAATGTGAATGACAATATAGAATCCTTGAATAAATATTGTAATAGTAGTTTATCCATTCACTGTACCATTTTAAACTGTGGTATAATGGATAAAGGAAAAACTTTATAATTCTAACTTTATAGTTCTATGTAAATTTGGCTGAAAAAGACAGACAAGCCTGAATTTTCTTTATATATATATGTATATATATATATATACACAGTGGTGTGAAAAAGTGTTTGCCCCCTTCCTCATTTCCTGTTTTTTTGCATGTTTGTCACACACAGTGTTTCGGAACATCAAACCAATTTAAACAATAGTCAAGGACAACACAAGTGAACACAAAATGCAAGTTGTAAATGAAGGTGTGTAGTAGTAAAGGTGAAAAAAAATCCAAACCACCATGGCCCTGTGTGAAAAAGTGATTGCCCCCTAAACCTAATAACGGGTTGGGCCACCCTTAGCAGCAACAACTGCAACCAAG
>VUQK01031666.1:0-12447 GCA_015106715.1 Bujurquina vittata
GGTCGGTGGTTCGATTCCTGGCTACTCCAGGTTACATGCCAATGTATCCTTGGGCAAGATACTTAACCCCAAGTTGCTCTCCGACGCTAGCGTTGGAGTATGAATGTGTGTGAATGTTAGCTAATTAAAAAAAGCACTTAGCTTACTTACACATGGAAGTGCTTGTATGAATGTGTGTGAATGTAAACGTGCTGTATAAGCGCTTTGAGTGCTCAGTCAGAGTAGAAAAGCGCTATGTAAGAGCTAGTCCATTTACCATATAAGATGCTTAGAAATGGCAACAAAAAGAGTAAATGTAACAAAGGCAACATCATTACAGAGTCTTATTTTGTTTATTCATTCAAAAATCCATCTCCTGTGTGCATTTGTGTTTTTTTTATTGTATTCTCTGTGAGAGAATATGACATAAACCACAAGCTTTTCAGTGTGTTACTGAGCAACAAATACAAAATTCAGCTCGTTCCTCTCCACACACGAGGCAAGATACTCATCAAAGAAACTGCATAATGGTCAAATATGACCTTTCCTCTAGCGCCACTAGCAGGCCAAACTCGACACTGTAAAATCAAGTGCGTATTTGTTCCCTTCTAGGACTTTAGATCGAGTGAGCGTTGCCTTGTGCTCCATTGTGCTCAGTTTCTTATGTATTCTAGCACTTTTAATCTGTGCAGACTCACAGCAGCAGTATGTTGTTGCACAAACCCTGCAATGGTAACATTACACAGCAGGCAGTTTAAATGGGTTAAAAAGGCAGCTTCCAGTTCACCCCAATGCCACATGTCCCCTAAGGAAAGGGTTAAGCTTCTTTTAGACTTAACATCTCTGCAAACTTTGTCACGTTGGATGGTAAAAGCTTGTGAGACACATTTTTCCAGTGGTTGATTTGATGGCCTCCTGCAGCAGTCAGACAAATTCAGAAATGTAAGCTCAAATTTTCAAAGTGCGACTGATGCTATACAACACTTAAAGAGAGCAAACAATCGGAATTTGAAATGAAGCGAGCACGCCAGCCAGTGCAACATGCTGCACATGCCATTTCTGGATAAAGAACAAACACAGGCACAAAGCAAAGGAACAGAGGAAGAAGGAGAGAGAAAAAAGTTTGACTCAGGAAAATGAGAAAACTTTGTGGCGCTGCACTTTCAAAACAGCTTTGCGAATAACACAAACTGATGATGTGTATATACAGAACTCTGAGAATGTTCCCACACGGTGAAGGTGAAGTGAGGAAGTAATAATGCCACTATTAATTTATTAATCAACTTGTGAACTAAAAATAATGTTATTTATTATAAAATACCACGTTTCAGTTGCTCATGCCAGAGATATTGTTAGGCTTGTGTCTATAATCTAATCTCTGCATGTACTGATTACATAGATAGATTGTCAGAGAATGGGTCAGAAGGCAGATAAGTGTGAAAGGCCACACACCCCACCTTCCCCTACTTCCTGGAAACAAAGTAAGACGTCTATTTTCTTGTGAGTTTGGCTTTAAAATCACTGCCACCTGATTTCTCTGCATCGTGTTTACATCGGTAACATTTTTAGAGGAAATCAGACAATCACACAGTTTCACAGTGTTCTTTCAGCATATCCCAGCTGACAGAGGGCGAGAGGCCTTAATAAAACATGTTTTGTGTAATTTTTCAAACTACCATCACAATCATAAATATACATTAATATATTACATTTTCATGATGAATACTTTTCTAATAGTTCCTTTATGCATCTAAATGCATAATTAATATTAAATATTAAATATTAAATATTAATTCATAGATCTTCTTTACCAAAAAGAAATTAGGGGATTTAAAAAAAAAATGGAGTCTTGTCTTTTATTAGTGCTATATAAAACACACAAAAAAGTATATATATTTATTGAAAATGAATAATCTTCTATCCCATCCATTTTCTTAACTACATAACTATGTCAGAGTCACGGTGAACCTGGATGGAGGGTACACCCTGGACTGGTTGCCAGTCGATCACAGAAACAAAGAAACTTCTATTTCCTAATAACTAATAAAACCAAGAGGAGCATTTTATTTGTGTGCTGGGATCTGCCATGAATGGCTTTGACGCACTTCTGTGAGCTATTTTTGAGTCACTTTCTACCAAGAGTTTACCTCTGCTACTCCGAAGATACATAATGTATATATGGCAAAGGCTTTTATTGTGAAAGGCAAGGCATATATGCTTATATATTGGGCAAATGACTACATGGTGCCATAGTCTGGAATCAGCTTGTGCCTCTTTTAGTTCTTCTTTGTGTGATTATTATGTGACTGCTTGCAGTCTGGTTTTAGAGTTGTTCTGTTTCTCTTTGGCTGTTTTTTTCTTATCTGGTTGTTCTGAACCTCTTTGAATCTGCCTTTGTGAAAGCCTCCTTGTAGTCATTTTGCACATGTGTGTGAAAGCCTCCTTGTAGTCATTTTGCACATGTGTGTGAAAGCCTCCTTGTAGTCATTTTGCACATGTGTTGGTGGTGCTTACATTTCTCTTTGTTTGATTGACTTTCCAGCATGAAATAACAGCCACTTCATAGCCTCTGGGGACGGGGCCAAAGCTCCAGGGTCTGTGCTCAGTTGGCTCCTTCGTTAATCCATCCATGGATAAGGAGTATTAGTGAGTTCGGAAGATGATTTAAGCTAATCTCATGTGGATCACAGGTTTCTGTAGTAACTGTTATTCAATATTAGCCTTTAATAGGCATTATTCAATACTGGATCATTACTGATCCAGTATTAAGTAATGGCCCAGTGTTAGGACAAGAAATGGATGTCGTGGGTAAGGAATGACCCTGTCGCCTTCTGTCCTCTACAGGTTCTGTAATTACAGCAGCTTTAGAATGTGTTTGTCTGTGCTCGCTTGCTTGCTTTTTTTCTGTCTGTGGCATATCATCCTTGGAGAAAGAAAGACTTGTCATCTTTAAAATGACTTTCTATTGACTTACTCTTCCACTTCTCTTACATTAGACCCAGCACATCAACTCCAGGCATTCTACCGTTTCTGTTCTCTGAAGATGAAATGAAAAAAACACCTTGTGCTCAATCCGAGTTCATGTGAGGCCGTGCCAGTTATTCTGTCGACTCAGTGAGGTGAATATACCTACTTCCCTATTTTATATAAGCTACCTTGAAATTCTTTTCTTCCCTCTTCTAATGACCAATTTCACAGATAATGTTAGCTACATGTTTAACACTTGACAGAACTGTAAACAGAGAGCACGTCTCTTCAGAAAACACAATAAAAAATCAAGACACCAAAACAATTTCCTTTTGCAAAAAGCTTTATTTGAGCCATCTATCCGTCCGTCCATCCATCCATCCATCCGTCCGTCCATCCATCCGTCCGTCCATCCATCCATCCGTCCATCCATCCATTTAGAATCACCAACTAACCTACCCCCAGTAAACTGATTGATCCAGAGGAAAAAACTGTCATGTTGGAATATGCATATGGCTCTATAATCAGTGTTCGGTGATCAGTCTGGCAGAAATTTGATGGCAGCAACATTGTCATATTTAGCTGTATGGAGTGTGGGACTTACTTGGAGACCCAAATGCATAATGCATAGACGGGGGTGAATGTAAAGCTCAGCATTTATTGGAGAATTGGCCAAAGTAACTCAAAGTCTACAAACAGAAAACCAAAATCCAAGGAATAACCGAGGAGTCATGAGGTTGCTCTAAACCCTGTGTACACCTTTTAGCACTGATGGCGCTTTTTCAGATGTGCAAGTTTCCAATTCCATAGAAACTAATGCACCTGCATATCATCAGAGATGTGAGCTTTTGAACTGAGCACTGATAACAAGCTGAGTGGTCTGAGTAGTCTGAAGAATAGCACATCCAAAAAGAATTTTAAATTTCCATTTTAAATGAGCTTTGGCCCAGAGACGATGGCATGCTTTCTATAATCCAAATAATCCATCATCTCACAAAGCAAAGTGGTTGCTGGCTTCCCTGGAACCAGATCTAAATTCTGAAAAAGAAAAAAAAAAAAAACTCTTCTAAGAACCACATTAGAAGTGATGATTGACAGCACAAATGTGCAGCTGACACATCTGCAGAGGATGTGACGCAATCATGTCAACAAGAACCCAAATCTCACAGGAGCATTTCCATCATCTTGTCACAACAGCGTGACATGATTATTTTAAGAGAGCATTGATGGCATGAGATGTAAAGGAATATCCTCCTGTCACAGTCTAAACTCCAGTAATGGTGGCAGTGGAGGAGGGGTGGATGAAGATGTGGCTAAACCAATACTGAAACGCCAGTTGAGGGCTTGAAGACAGTATACATGTAGGAATCTTTGCCAAGCTCCAATGGAATCTGCACCGTGAGATGAGTGAAGGGTTGGACTCAAAATAGCTTCTAAAGCTATAAATGAGAACTGGCTTTGAGCGAAGCAAATATTTATTGTGAATGGATGAGCTTTCTCTTCGTTCAAAACTGGTGCATTCATTTGAAAATTTTACTACTGCTGCTGTTTGATGCTATATTCATAAAAAAAAACATAGAGTGGAGACAGACATAGACAGAGGGTTAACATCATCATGTCATCCCTTCAGCCTAATGGTTTTGGCTTCCACAAGATCTGAGATTGAGATAGTGCTTAAAACCAACACCACAATCCAGCTTTTTGCTTCTGATAATGTCAGCAATGTGTGCAACAGCTCAGTGACACGTGCATATGGCTATATTATTTCTGTGCTTTAAATCAATTATTGCATTGTCCATTGAGAATTCCAGCTCATTAAAAATAAGCCAATAATAAATGCTATACATCTGCAGCATATGATTGGATTTCCTCCGGAACTCATTACATCATTACTGTTTATCATAAAACAGCCAACAAATAGGAAATCTCTGTGTAATCATATAACAGCTTAACATGCCACATTACACCAAAAAAGAGCGTTAGTAATGAGAGAGGTTTACATCATTAGAGCTGATCCATTTATCACTTGCAGTTTTGTCCAATGCAGAAACCGGTTTACTAATTAAAATATTAATTATCTCAGCATTCACGGCACCATTCACAACAAGCTGATATTGTTGTGGAAGATTTTCTTTTCTCTCACTGATCATAACAACAGGGGAAAGGTGGCCTAGTTAGGTGGAAAACTCACTCCAGTTGCATTGCCCACCCATTCATCTTCTGCTGCTCATCTGGGTCAGTGATCATAGATGCCCAGACCTTCTTTCCCCGAAGCTAGTTTGGATAGCAAAGGTCTCTTCAACTTCCACCTGCTCCACAAAACACAGGGCCATATCCTCCTAAGGTGACGGGATCCCTAGGGTCCATCTGGGCCCAAGCCAGAGTCCATAGGGTCTATCTGAGCCTACGGACTCTGGCCTGGTTACAAGGCTGTCACTGATGAGCCACTTCTCCAGCAGGGTGGTCAGATCCCCCAAAGCTACATTTGGGTCAAACAATAATGCTGAAGAGGGATTTGACGTTTTGATGCATCAAACTATGCAGATTAAAAGTGTGGTATCAGCCATGTGAAAGACAGACTGTATTTTATCTGAACACAAATAAGTTATGACCATAAATGGAAGCTAAAGTTATTTTTTATGGTCCTTTGTGATATCCCTATGCTTGCACATTCCCCTTCTCTGTTCCAGTAGCATTTATGACAGATGCTCTTCTGGCTGAGAATCATCTTTAGGTTTCAGTATGAATGCAACATGCAACTCTTTCGGTGCTATGTTTCTGGTGAGACTCACTCATGTGTGACCTTTGTAAAATCAAAATGTGGGAAATGGTTTCAAGACATGACGCAAAGGGACAAGGGACAAAATGATTCCACATAAAGTGGGACACCTAGTCACCCTATTCCTGGCCTGGCCCTGGGAGAGACTGGGATCTCCCAAATACAGGTGGGATTTCTTGGTGCCTAGTTGCAGACTTTATAGGGGCATTTGAATCACACTCAATCTGGGCCCTCATCAAAAACCAATGGGAGAGACTGGAGAGACAAATGTAATTGTGGTAAGAAGTTTATGTACATTGATCCAAATAGGCCAAATAGTTCATGTTTTGACTATTAGGACCATAAAGATTTTCTCCAGAAAGCATTTGGCTTTTTTGCAAATTTCAGTCGAGCTCGAAGGTATCGATTTTGAGCAGGGGCTTATTTCTTAGTCAACATTCTCTCAGTCCATGGCGATGGAATACTGCCTTCACTATGTACACTGATGCTGGTGTTCTAGCTGTTCCAGGTCATGGCAGGCGTGAGACTTGGTGCCTCCTGGGTTCCTGAACATCCTGACCAGTTTGGGCCTTCTTCCAGACCTCGGCAAAGTGATGCCCCATTCAAATAACTTGTACTTGCATACAATTGTTTGAACTGATGCTCTTTGAACCTGAAGTCTTTGTAGCTCCAAGAGATCCTCCCATTTTTTGTAAATACTCCTTCTTAGATCTTCACTTGGACTTTCCCATTGTTCTGACTATTGGTAAATCCAAAGAGTAGACTCATTAGACTTTATACTTGTAAAAGAGGACAAATTCTGATAAATATCACAGAAAATCTTATCTTTAGCTAGCTACTGCTAACAGTGCTCCAATGTCAAATTACACTTCCATGACAGAGTTATAAAAAAGTTTCATGGATCAGCAAAATTACTGCTTATGTGCTTTGAATTCAGGGAATCAGGTCATTCAGTTTTCTTTAAATGTTAATGCCATCTGTAGTTAGCCTCATCTTTGCTGGACTCCTTAAAACATCTATAAACTCAATAAATAAGCAAAGGAGGCAAAACATATACTTAAAGATATGCAAGAACAATTCTGTTTTAGTTGCTAATTTACGGCTTCTTCAAATAATACCACCAGCTAGGTTCCTGCTAAGGCCATACCTGGCTTTTCTTACAGCAGGGCTGCAGGAGCTGAGGGTAGCTGACCATCTATCGTTTGACTGCTCAGGGCTTTTCATTACAACAAGCTGTTCATCGTCTCTATTCATACCTACTGGGTGAGGTTCCTGCTCTGGGACTTTTGTCCTTATCCATTTCTGCTTGGGGCTTTTTGTTTCAGCATACTGTGCTCATAATCAAAAGTTGGCAGTAAAATAAGATGTTATTTCTTCATAGTGAAAGGTCTTTGGGGACTAATGGTGTTAGATGCCACAGGAAAAGCTTAAAATCTTACACACTGATAAGACATGGGAAATGTTATTTTAAAAAGTGTCCTGCAGGTCATATCACAATATCAGGCTGTGTCGTCTCCTGCCACCTGCTATTCTCCTGATACACTTGCTTTACAGTTGCAGTTGTTGTTTTTGTAAAACAAGAATACAAAGTACCCCAATCATTTGGATTTCAGAGATATTTCAGAAGAGGCTTATTGAAGGTGGATAATAATATTTTACTTCCACTAGATAACTGCATGTCATGTAATCACTGCCTCCTTTCAAGTGCTTCCCTTCCATTTAAATGATCTTTTCTGTTCTTAGTGTAAGGCTAGTTTCAGATTAAGAACTTACAGAGATAAACAATATTCTGAAATTTCACTTTGCCCAAGTAACACATATAATGAAGAACAATTCAAAACAAACAAACAGAATTTTAATTATTAGACAATATGGTTTACTTGTTCAGTTTATCTTTGAGCTGCATGCCACGAAAATATTGTTGGTGATAATTAATGGCTGGAAAGACAATAATTCTAATATTAGACTGAGCCCAAATGAAGCACAAGACAAATGATCTTAATAACTGGTAATAATGACTTGGTTGTGATATATTATGTACAGTACAGTAAATATGGAGATCTTAATGATTCACTAATGATTGCACACTTGACTGGAATAGATTCTTCACTGCTACAGTGTGGCAATTTTACAGTCCAACAATGTTTATGTCAGCGGTTTTTGCTCCCAGTGACAAATCACTTCTGGCTTTACTGCAGAGCAATAATTCCCCTAAAGAACCCTCTTGCATGTAATGTGACCTGACTCGTGCAACTGTGAACCAACTGTGGGGAAGCCTTTGGAAACTGGATGTTAAAATCCTCAGAAAACAACAATGATGCAAAGCTGTGCTTGTGTTTCTGTGTGTTATCGTTATCATTCAGTAGACATTGTTTTATGAAACTTTCCACAGTGTCTGGTTATGTATTTATTTTTTATCAAAGCCTAACACAGTATAGGCAGGAATTATCAGAGCATTGCAGTTTAACATTGCAATCCAGTTGAGTTATTATGGAATATGATAGGAAATGATTCGACACATCAGTAGTTACCCCTGCATGTTCTTTTTTTTTTTAATTTATAAGTTTGAGAGGGACCCAACAATCACAGTCACCACTGATGTTCTTGCGCAGAGATTTCTCAGAGTCCTTTTTTTCCTATTATGGAACGTAAATGATGAGATTTTGAAAAGCTTGACAAAATCCTGGCAGATTGATGAAGCGCTGCCCATCTTTACGTGTGAGAAACGTCGCCTCTCTAAGATGCTCTTTTTACATAGCCTGATGTTACTAACCTGTTGCAACAATGTTTCTCTGGCAGTTTGTTTTTAGTTCTACTTACTTTTCTTGTACTTTGTTGCACCTGTCCCACCTTTTTGAGATCTGCACTGCCATCAACTTCAAAATGAACTAATCATTTTCACAAAATAGTCAAATCTCTCACTTTAAGCACCTAGTACCTATCCGCTGTCCTGCTGTGAATAAAATATGGATTTCTGAAATTTGTAAATCATTGCTTTCTGTTTTTAATTTACATTTTTTATAGCATAACAACTTGTTCGGAATTTGGTTTGTTAATTTATAGATTTAGAATTAAGACCTTTAAACTTTAGCTCCTTCGAGGCTTGGATCTAGTTGCTGTTGTCTATTCAAGTTCCCCTTTATTGGCACTCTCAGACTGAACGGCTGAATAAATGACGTGTGCTGGTGGAGTAACGTTCCCCGAAGCAGAAGATAATGTGTTGTGGACACAAGAAAGGTCCTTCCTCCAAAAGCTACAATAAAAAAGTTCATAGCAGGGGGAAAATGATGCACCTTAACAAACCAGCTGACATGTTCTGACTCCTTGATTCAAATGTTATAGTAGAAATTAGCTGATAGCGATCTGCTGTCCATTATAGCATAGCAGCTGAAATGAGGGTCCGTACTGTAAGACATCATTTGTGCAATCAAATAAATATTTTAATAAAGTCAAATAAGTAATTTCTGTCTTCTGTGCAATTTGAAGTTGTGTTATAACACATTTCTGCATTTGACTTTCGCTTCTCTGTTTTCTGCATTCTGTGTATTTTTTTTTCTCATCTTTAATCGTGTTTCCTTAAATTGCATCATGTTAATTTCTAAAGAACCTGCTTTTAATCCATTCATTGTTCACTGGAACTGTTTTTCCCGATACTATCAACTTGTTTCCCTTTTAATTTTTTCTTGATGTGAGCTAAAGACTCCGCGGACGTAGATGTGTGATTGGCTGCATCATAACCGCCGCTGCTGTCTGCAGATTAGCAGATAGTGCTGACAGTTGCACAGTGTGGGGCTGGCTTACTAATACTGAAATATGTCACGCTGCATTTGGATCCATATGTAACAGGTATCTCCCCCATCTGTTTAACCCCCCCCACCCCCACAGTACAAGAACAACTGATGTCTTTAATAAAAGGGCACAGGGGGTTGTCCCAGCATGTGGTGCTATCAATAGGATGCACGTTACAATTACAGCCCTGCTTTAATATGCAGGAAGCCAATGGCACCCGTACTGCGGAGGTAATTTCGCTGCACTTCAAGCTGCTGTGGATTACTTTTTCAGGTGAGGAAATCAGTTTGCACATATCACAAAATAAGAATCATGTTAATTTATTATAGGCATCTGTGGTGCGAGGGCAGGCATGAGCATGCTGTTGCTTTAATTCATTGTTTGTATTGTCCTCTGGCTGTAATATGCATGAGTCTGGGCAGCTTTTTTAGCAACACATTAGCCATGCAGTCCATTCAAAGAGTTGTGTTTAATGTGATTTTGTTTTGTTCTGTGTGGTTCTGATATAACTTTACTGTTAATAGCATATGCAGTGGGTGGGCTTATTGTGTGCTTTTCCTTTGATTACAGACCCGTGATAAACAGAAACTCAAAGAAATCCCAATAAACATCTGCCATGTATGGTTCTTGAATATTCAATCTTGAGACAGAAAGGAATTCAGCTTGTGGCTGTAAAATGAGAGTTGGTAGCAATTAAAAGCGAGGCATCTGATAATGGCTGGGGGAAATTGTTGGCTTCAACTTATTGAGACGATAGCAAATTAGTGGAGCAGAGTGGGTGAACACTTAAAGCACCAACCAGTGGGAATAAATGGCGTCAACAATTACAGAGGCTTCCAATCAGTTTTAAGGATCAATCCACATACACGAGTATGGTACAGCACACTTCTGAGTTTGCTATTAATGATTCATTTTCAGCTGTAGTGGATGCCACTGAGAGCACAATGGAAGAAAGTGGATCCAAGACAACAAGAGTGTAAGTAGAGGATCCATTGACTCAAGCTCAGTGGGAGTTCATGTCTCAGGGTTAAAGAAGCTTCCCCCACTAAGACGGAAAATCAAGCTGAACACAGTAGGGTGGGCAGAACATATTAAAGCTGTAAGGGCATTACTGTACAGCAGCATACAGCCAATAAACAGCTCCGACTCGGCTAAGCTGCTGCTGCTTTGAGTGAGGCAGGGAACCTGTATGAAGCGCTCTCAGGCTTTAGCTTTCTTTTTGACTTAATGTTGATTGAGTCAGGCTGTGAGCCAACCTCGGCTTCATCTTACAAAGCCCCCCAGCTGTCAGGTAAATGGCACCACATTCAGGACAATGGGGATATTAAACATGCTGCACACTGAGAGAAGTTCTGGTGCCCTTTGGCAAGAACTTTGACAGACGCACAAGCACTTGGAAGACACTAAGGAAGAGAAATAGAGCTGCCAGACAGCACATAGCTTTGTGACAGTTGGATAATTTTTCCCACAAATCTATTGTGAGATAAATGCTCTTACTGACACTGATGTGAGTTCCAATAAGAAGACGCTTGAGCTGTACGAGTCCACAGAGAACCTTCAGCTGCCTGCTACAAAGCCACAAGATGGCTCTCAGCATGATGAGGAGCTTCACAGCTCATTTTGACACTTCCCTCCTTTGTGACTAGTTGATTGTCGCCTCTGAGATCATACCAATCAAGAGGGCATTACAGAGAATCCATGCAATTACCACATGAAACTCATTCCTCTTTTTGCTGAAGCACAGCACCAATCTTAAACCAAATCCCTTCTCACCTCTATAAATTTTAATTCAAACATTTAAATAAGAACGTTTTTAAGGCACTTACTGCTTTCTCTTTCACAGCATCCACAAAAGAGAGCAGTGAAAGGCTGACTTGAAGTAATGATGTTAGAGAATAACATAAGCGCTTACTGTTTAATGTCTTAGAGGCAAGGGCAACATTTTCATTCCATCTAAATACATTTTAAACATTGTTTTCAGTGTTCCTGCACCTTATAATCCAACAGGTCACCACTGAACCATCTAGAGTTATGTTTAGGCTGCGTTTAAGCCACAAACTGGCTCTTCTGTAATAAGGTTTCCATGTACTTTACAGTCTTGCTAGATGTGAGAAATGAACTGCTTGCTGTGTTTCTACACTTTTACACTTTCCAAAACAACAAGAAGATCAACACTGTGATGTTTGGAGTGGAACGGTAAGATAACTGTAGTACAGGGGTCTCTAGTGTGTCAGCAATTGTAAACACTATGTGGACAAAAGTAAGCGCCTTCTATACATTACAAAAGAGCTGCTCGGCCATGAAAAGCCGTTCCATGAAGCTCCCAGCGCATAGTTTTTGTGCTGATGTTAATTCAGAGCTTTGAACTCTGCAGTTGGTGAGTCAGTAAAGAGCTGGTGACATTTACTCACTCTGGGCCTCTGTAACTCTACGTGGTCTTCTGCTATATCTACGAAGAAAGAAATTTAACAAACTGACGTGGCGTCCTATCGCTGAACCAATGCTTGAATTCAGTGTGCCCCTTTAGGACGACCCATTCTTTGACAAATGTTTCTTAAGGCAGACTGCATTCACACACCTGTTGCAGCTGGACGGGAAAGAGTTGAATTCAAAGAGGAACACTGAAGTGTGACAAAGTGTGTTAAAAACAAACAAGCAAACAAAAAACTAGGCAGTCACAAATGGGACAAACACCTTTTTACGGCACTGTCTGTGTGCTGGCCACGCCCTCTCTACTTCAAACCCTGTGCAGCCTGAGCCCCACACAGCTGTTCCCACTGCGACACGCAGTATGCAGTATCGTGCATGGATAGAGTTTTTGCAAATTACTGTGTTCATTTTTTTATATTAGAACATATAATTACATTTACTGTGGTTGTAAACCACAGCAGTAAATAGACTTGTGTTTTTTTTTTTTTTTAGAAAGAAGTGAT
>VUQK01031668.1:11245-21473 GCA_015106715.1 Bujurquina vittata
TTTAGCTGAGCTGTTGCTCAGCCAATCGGAACAGACCTGACGTGCTGGCAGCTTCATTTCTGGCATGCCCCCCCACCCCCCCCCCCTCCCCGGGCGTTTCTTTCCCAAATGTATGCAGCTTGAGAGTGTGTGGCTTAGGTGAAGAGCTGCTGTGATAGCAGCTTGTGGGGGGCAGGTTTGAATACCTACATATTGGTATAACGCAGAAACACAGACAAAAAGACACTGCGGGCAACAGAAACAGTCTTGCATGATTCAAACAAACTCACTGGAACACAGCTGCAGCCAAGGTCACGAAACTAGCCCCGAGCAGAGAGGTAAATAAGTCATCATTGTATTAAGAGCAGCAGATGAGTAGATTGTTTTGCTCACAACACTTCCTCCCTGCATTAGCTACTCCCGGGTCCTGTCTGGACACCAAGTTAAAAATGACCTTTTTAAATATGCATGGATGCAGATGAGACTCCACAAACACACCAAGCATATATACAGAACCACAACGCTCACACTCAGATGTTGACACGGGAAACCTTTTTGCATGCTCCTACTGCTTTCTACATTACTCTGAGTCTCAAACTTGAACATGCTCAAGACCACGGTGGAGGAAATCACTCTCGTTCAACTACAGATGACCACCATATGCATAACACAAATTTTACTGGCATTTTCCAACTGGAAACAGCTTTTCAAAGTGTAAATTACAGTACGGAAGCCCACGGAGCCCAATGCAGTTTTAAGAAAATGCATGCTGTGCATCTTTGTAAAGCTTAAGCTCCCCATCAACACCACAACCTCACATTTGACCCAGCGTCATCCAGTTGGAGCTTAACTTGGCCCCAAACATACCCCACTGAATTCCACAACTGTGTCCAACAACCCTACAATGGCATTAGGGAATTAGATCTGTGGATTGAATTAGTCCAATTTGGCCTTAATGGGCCCACTTAGACTCACATTCGATACTGCAGGCACCTGTAATTTGAGAACGAGCCATTTGTTGCAAATTACACACTTCAGATCAGCTTGTCTTATTTAACCCACAATGCATAACGGCAGCAATGGATGCGCACACAAACATCTGACTGCTGTGTCGAAACAGCGATTTGCATTTTGTGGGGGTGCAGATGTTAATTTGGTGTTTGTGTGTTTGAAGGCACACACATAATTACGCAGATAAACAGCCTATTTGAGCTCTCGCGTACGAGTGACTGAATGCCAACATTAGTCAAAGTCAGGTGCACACACCAGTATGAGTAACACGTGCGCACGCGTGGCCTCTGGAAGTGTCAGATTAGCGGATTAGAGCGGAGAGTCTCCACCAAAGGACACAGAGGCGCTTGTCTTTCAGTATACCCCTCCCTCCACATTCAATTTTAAACCTTCCCAAACTTTCCCTGCTGCTTCCCAAAGGCACCATTTTATTTTTGTCTAAGACACTGAGATCTGTTTTCTCTCTCACTTTACACACCATCACATTGCCCACTCGTTGCTTGATGTGTCGATACCTCATTCACCTCCACTCTTCATTTCAAAACCTCACTCTTTCTTGACAAGAATCCCAAAAGTCAGAACTGCAAGACGTTTGCAGGACCAACAACACAAGGAGAGAAGAAACAATCGGCTAAGGTTTGGACCGGCGCTGCAGTCAGACAGCCCATTATACACCGATGTAACCATCTCTCACTTCCTACCTCAGGCCAGTGATTTGTAATTGCAAGACGGCTTCAGCTAAACTGAAACAAGTTCCCCAGAGGCAGGGGCTTGAAATCATTTTTGCATTCTACCACACAACATAGTTGTCAGTGAGCTAGTCAGAGAGCATTTGCCCAAATCACATTCTTGTGAAGAAAGCCAGCTTGTGTATGACTGGAATTAATGTGAAGTCCTGAGTTTTAATCCTCAACAAATCAGGTAATGTCAGTCTTTTTGTGGAGAGTCCCAAAAAGACAATTCTTCTAAACAGTGAAGTTGAGATTGAGATTATGCCTTTTTCCAGGCTACTGCCAATGTCCATAAAGCCAAATGGGAACACTCACAGGCCTACATCCAGGAAACAAACAGTATTCCACAACAATGACTGATGCAAAGTCAGGGTTTAAATGCACACAGAGGTAATTAGGGAAATTGGAAGCGCTAGTTTACACGGCTGAAACTAATCAGGGAAAACAAGACAAGGGAAGCAAAACTAAACACAACGCACATGAAACAAGAGACTGTCAAAGTAAAACAGGAAGTAACTAGACACCATTTAACACGAAAAGGGAGACTTTTCGTGTTAGATGACAGGAGGGCAGGGAAATGGAAAATCAGGGGATTAACTCTAAACATTAAGCATACTTATAAATCACAAAAGGAAGCACAATCCAAACTAAGAATGAAATCATGGAAAACTGACCCAAGAACACTTTGGCATGCAGCGCAGAGCAGCCGGGAATCAAACCTCCAACTTTCCGATTAGTAGATGACCTGCTCGACCTCCTGAGCCACAGCCACCCGCAGCCAACAGGAGATGTAAACTACTCAAAATGAACAAAGATCAAACTAAGCAGAAAACATTATAATAATAATGAAGTGAACTAAAATGTCAAAGTCAAAAGGCTGCTCCCAGGACCATGGCACCATTGCCTTTCTGTAGGTGGTTTTAAAAGAAATTGGTCTGATCACCCAGCATTCATTTACAAGTGTTATTGCAGCCAACTGTCTGCTCACACGACTCGTCACTTATGTGCTATAACTAGAATGTACACCGTGCTGCCAAGTTGGCAGATGCTGCTGCAGAGGCAAAACACTGAGTTCACATCATACTTCGATGTGTGTCGGTGTGTGTGTGTGTGTGTTTTGCATTTTGTAATTGGTTCAACACAACGATCTGGGTGCATGTTAGAAGCGTGTAGGATAATTATGTCTCCCAAACACATGGTGCATAATATCGACATCATTTTGGCATTACTTTCTAGACATTCTGTGTTCCCGTGTTTTTAATTTTCATTACTGTCCTCTTTGTTTTTTACGATCATTCTTTTAAATTTCCTTAAATCACTTGAGTATCAAATCTGTCATCTTTCCCCAAATAGCTCCTCCTGTAAAGCTCCTTTTGAAAGTAGTCATCTGTGACATTCTTATATGAATGAAGTCCTTTATGTAATTCTCTATGGCGCAATGACATAACATAAAAGTGGTGTCCCAGTTCCTGAAGCTTTTATACCAGATGCCTTTTCTATGACTGGTGCGCAGGAAGTGATGTACTTTCCATTTTAAGGTAAATAAAAGAGGGTCTGTGCGGTTAGCTCAGGCAGCAGCTGTGGTAGAGTCAGTGCAGTAGGCTTCAGTCTGATAGACATTAGCACTGGCACAACATAATCTTTCACGCCAGTGAGGCTGCTGCGTTTCATGCTGTGCTAACTCTACAAAGTTCTAAACTCCGGATTTGTAGAGCGATAAATCCCTGTGCAGTATTATGCCACCAGCCCCTCAAAGCACCTGCATCATGTTCTTCCCCTTTACCACCAGCTGTAGCAAACCGCACCTCTGCAAGTGAACTTAAATATCAGAAGCTGTGTGTGGAGCCAGTCGGTCGAGGTGAAGAGTTAAGAAGCTCAAGCAGCATTCTGCAGGCAGAGGGCATCACCTGGACCTGGACCAGGACTGGAGCATGCTGTGGGAAGCTGGTGTGTGGCTGATGATGGGGCACTGGGTTACAAACCAGGCAGAGTCAGCGTTTAGCTCTTTGTTATTCTGGTCAGCGACTCGATACATCAAAAACCACCGTTTAATGTGGCTGTTGCTTTTCGTGCCCGTATTAGACCGAATTTGCTGCTGAGAGGTTAAAGTGACAGGTTTGAGAAGCCGCAGCAGAAACAAGGGTTTATATCAAACTCTGTGTTTGTGCATTTGGCCACTGTCATTTGTGTCATGTCTTGTTAGCGCATCTTTCCGTCTCCCCTGAATTTCACAGTCACTTTTCATTTGCTTCTCTAGCTGCTCCCCATTTTACTTTCTTCATGCGCCGCAGTTTTTGCTGTGTCAATTCAATTTCACCTCGGTCGGCCATGCTCCGCCGGTGTTAAGGTAAAGAACAATAAAAGGTGAGCATTTAAAAATCAAATTGCCTCTCAGCGTGCAACAATGTTTGTGTGTCACATTACAGCGAGCAATGGCCCGCTGTTCCTTTTACATATTATCCTTTTTCTGATGGCCATGCGCTTTACCGCAAGCACACGTTCTTTTATATCCTGTTGTTTCTCCTTATTCTTCTGTTTTTCCCCCTTTCTTTGTCTCTCTGTTAGGGATATGCGTGACTAACCACTATTTGGTACCAGACATACTGGTTGTTTAATCTAATTGTTAAGATTTTAATGTTATGCAGCCATGTGCCACCAGATGGAGCTGTAGCCTCGACGCTGTTGTAGAATTTTGACATTTTTGTTAGGCCTATTATTGTTAGTTATTTTGAAGACAAAAGAATGAGATTGCTGATACAAGTGGCCCAAATGAGCTTTCTCCAAAGGGCGGCTGGGCTCTCCCTTTGAGACAGAGGGAGGAGTTCAGCCATTCGGGATGGGCTCGGAGTAGAGCTGCTACTCCTCCACATCGAAAGGAGCCATTTGAGGTTGTTGGCTCCTGGGTGTGGTGCTCTGGGCATGTCCTGCCTTGAAGGAGGCTCTGGGGGAGACCCAGGACATACTGGAGAGATTTTACCTCTCCCTGCTGGCCCGGGAATACCTTGGTATTCCCTTGGTTGAGCCAGAGGAAGTGGCTGGCAAGAGGTAGTTCTGGGCTTCTCTGCTTAGCCTACTGCCCCCACGACTCAGTCCTCAAATTTAACTTGATATCTGAGTGTTTCTTAGTTTTAGGATAGTCGGTTAGTCTAATATTTTCCCCTCGTTTAGTTGACTAAGACGTTTGCTGCCAGGAACATCCCTACTGTCTGTTATTATGTGTAGGTATATGTAGACAGAAGCCTTTGTTGCTGAAAATAAAAATGTAGTCCTTTTCGTGTTGCACTACAGAAACTTGGAATCTATGGAAAGGCTGGTGTTTATGTTCAATATGTAATCGGCACTGTCCTTGATCTCATACATATGCATGGATATTTGGCCCCCAAAACAAAGCTAGTGTTCCTTTTATGTTTCCATCAAACCTTTCCACCATATCTCATGAATATAGTCTAGATAACAATGTAAATTCAGTGCTTATGTAAAGTCCAAGAAGTCTGACCTTGCAATGTCGAATGATAATCAATTATTTGTATCTTGAACATTAATAGTTGGCAGTCTAACACAAATTGCCTGCTAATAAGATATTTGAATGAATGTATCTTACCACAGCTTTTTATAAAGTCATTTTTTGAAATGCCTGTAATAAGTTATTTGCTGTAGCTCTTTTGGTCCTGGTAGTTGTATTCAAATACCACCATCAAGCCTTTTGGTCTTACAAGCTATAAAAAGGCAACAAAGTAAGTGGATTGCCATACCAAAAAAATGGAATGGAAACCTTAACTAGACACCGGTGAGGGAAGTTAACCCACACTTGACACACCTCCTATGCTGTTGCCCATGGGACAGTGACTTGGCCTGGTCAGAACTGTTCCAGGCTTAGTGTGGGGCAGAGAGCTTGGATTCCATTTCACTTTATTTACATTGACAAATAGAAGCAGACAGAAACAAACCAAAATGTTTCAGTCATTCAATCCCCAGCTTCCAGTCTGCATGTCAAAGTGTCTTTGGACAAGTTACAGAACCCCAAATTGCCCCCAGTGCATTCATTGCTCTGTGATAGGTAAAAAGCATTTAAAGGTACAGAATAAATCACTGTATGAATCAGTGTGGGGATGGGTGAATATGGCTTTTAAGGATATTTGCTTGCAAAATATCAGTTCAGCTCAATTCAATACAATAAATTGCATTTACATAGCACCAATTCACAAGAAGTCATTTTATATTGCAAGGTAAAGAGCCTATAATATTAGAGCGTAATAAGAGAATCACACAATCCCCTATGAGGAAGCATTTGGCAACAGTGAGAATGAAAAACTCCCTTTTAACAGGAAGAAACCTGGCACAAACAGGAAGGGGCAGTCTTTTCCTGTGACCAGTTAAGGGTGAGGGGAAAAAGAAGAGAGGAGAGAGAGACAAGACAAAGGGAAACTCTGGGAGAGCCATTGTTAAATAATTAGCAATAATGCCGAAAAGACATGAGTGATGAAGAAATGCTTAGTTTATCATGGAAAGCCCCACAGCAGCTCAAGCCTATTGAAGCATAACTAAGGGATGGTTCAGGGTTACCTGACCCACAAGTTAACCTGCAGTCTGAGAGTGAAGTGCTCTGTTAGGATAAGGTGATATGAGGTCTTTAAGATATGATGGGGCCTTATTATTCAAGAGTTTGCATGTGAGGAACAGGACTTTAAATTTAATTTTGAACAGGAAGTCAATAAGAGAAGCTGGGAAAAAGATGGTTCTGGATGTGTTCTGGAACAGCTGGGGGGCTTTTAGGCTTGATAATAAGGAATTAAAGTAATCCAGCCTAGAAGTAATAAAAGCATGAAGTAGTTTTTCAGCATCACTCTGAGACAGGATGTTTTTAATTTTAACAATATTGTGCAAATGAATGAAGGCACTCTTAAACATTTGCTTAATCTGCATGCTAAAGGGCATGTACTGGTCAAAAGTTTTTAAGGTGGCGGTAATTAAATATTACTTAAAAATCACTTGACCCAGCCATCTTAGATAAATATAGACAAACACATACCTTTTCTCTCAAAAATTCTTGAAAGAGTAGTTGTAAAACAGCTAACTGATCATCTGCAGAGGAACGGTTTATTTGAAGAGTTTCAGTCAGGTTTCAGAATTCATCACAGCACAAAAACAGCATTCGTGAAGGTTACAAATGATCTTCTTAGAGCCTCTGACAGTGGGCTAATCTCTGTGCTTGTCCTGTTGGACCTCAGTGCAGCTTTTGATAATGTTGACCATAACATTTTATTACAGTGATTAGAACATGCCATAGGTATTTCTCTAATAAACTCCAATTTGTTCATGTAAATGGGGGGTCTCCTTCATACACTAAGGTTAATTATGGAGTTCCACAGGGTTCTGTGCGAGGACCAAGTTTATTTTCACTATACATGTTTCCCTTAGGCATATCACCCATCCAGCCTGATTTCCTGGCTGCTCAAAGAGACAGTTAACTAGGGCTAAGCTACCTTTGCCCACAACCACTAATGGGACCTAGCTAGCTATAGGTCTATTTTCAGTGGTACAGAGCCAGGTCTTCAATTCACTGAGCCAGGCCTCGAAAGATATGAACAAGCTCCAGTTATTACAAGTACCATTAGCACTAAAAGAGGCTGAGAAATAACCAAACATTTGAGACACTGAGCAGGAAAGTGCCGGTGAGTCAACTGGAGAACCACAATCCGTGCTGCTAGCAATTTCACTTAAAGTTAAGCTGCACAAAAAGTTAATAGTATAAATAGAATTTGCAAGTGATTCAAGAGAAAGTGTGCTTTGATAAAGCACATGTAGGTTATAGTATGAAATAAACTATGTAAAAGTTTTTAATTAATCTAGCTACTATTAAGCCATAGAAACTTCCACTGTGCATTGTAACAGGAACATAAGTGATATCAACAAACAGATGAAATGAAGAGGGTTATTAAAGTATGACGATAATAAGTAAAAAATATTCTAATTAACACTCTGGCTAAGATTGCATCATTAAATACAGGGCCAGACTTTCAAATTTAAAAATGTTGACCAACACGCTATTACAAGGGACAATAAGGATGTATGATTGCACATAAATATATTCCTGGCATAAGCATAGATTTAGAAATTTTCTATAGTGCTACATGAATATATCACTTCATAACCCTTCAGTAAGAAACTTTATTTGGCCAGCCATAATAATGCTTTATTATGAAAAAAAAACCTATTTGAAATCATAATAACTTCTCGTAAAATCATTTAAATAAATTTCTGCACTCAGTTTTTTGATACTTAACAGAAAGGTTTTTCTTAGAAAAAGGTCAGAAACCATTACTCGCTGGTCTGCTGGCTTTCCTGTTCAGCTTTCTTCTTCAGCTCACCCTTGTTCAGTTCTTGTCCAGTTACTTCATTATACTGCTGGTTTGTTCATTACATTCCTCCATCAATATCGGCAAGTAGTGCTGCTCAGACCGCTTATGTACTTTGAGAGCATTTGGAAGAGCAGAATGAATTTCAATGCTGTTGCTTTATCAAATGTGGTAGATTGTGAGTCAGTCAGGGTGATTATTCGGTCATTTATCATAAAGACAGGCTATCATTTTTATCATGTAGGTATAATGCAGCAGAGGAAATATAGATAGAGTCAAACAGTGATGAATGATGGAGGTGTTAAGGCTTTTTCTATATGTTACCTTGCTCAGTTGACTAAATAAAACCCCCAACCCTTAATTTTGTCACCCTTTTATTAATCACATATCTTCTATTATATCAAATTTGTTTTTTTCCATCATGAATTGATCATTCAATTCATGTACATGCACACAGCAACATCTCCTAGCCCGTGTGAGAACAAAGAGCAACTAAAAACAGGAGAGGAAATGTGTGCTCCAAGATGTCCTTGAATATTTCTACTCCAGGTGTGTCTTTTCCAAGAATAGACAAAAGTGAAACTAATCAAGAAAGGGGAAAAAAAGATTTTGTGCAATAAACAATGGATTTACATGAAGTGCTGTTAAATGAAGGGCATTTGTGTGTGTGTGTGTGTGTGTGTGTGTGTGGATAGATTCATTTTCCATTTTTTATTATTTTATACATCTGTGTGGCTTCAAAACAAAGAGTGCTTCCTGAGATGAATAATAAAAGGCCTTGTACAGTAGCTTGGTATCTCTTCAGCAGTCAGGCTGAACACAACATCCACAGCCTACCGCCATGTTTATGGATGAGATGTTGTGCACTGCACCACAGGGACAGGTCACAACCGGACCTCAAGAAATAAAAAAGCTTCCACCATCTGCACAGCTGACATTTCCCACACCAGTGAAAGAGCATGAGCATCTGGTGTTCACCTCTCGGCTTGTGCGGGGTTTGAAGTTGTCGTAATGTCATGCAGCCATGTGGTTTGTGTGCAGAAACCAGTGAGAGCAACATGACATGTGTAGAATGCTGTTGGACTGAATTGTTGGTATGTGTGAGTGTGTGTGTGTGTATTGCTGTGCTGAGTTACATTTTCTTTTTATTCAGTGGCCTTGATATTGCTACCTTAGCTCTGGCTAGACTAAACATTCACAGGCGGTTGGCAAGGAGTTGAGTGTACTCTGCACTCCAAAAATGATATAGTAACAGCATTACAATCGAGTGACTGAGTGTTTTTGGTATGAATTGAATTATCTGACAACGCAAGGCTTAAAGAGATGTTTTATCTTCTTTGGACGTACAGTATGTTTGGCTACATGGATGAATAATTGAACAAATTCTCGAGTGTTCTTTAACACTCAAGAATTTTAGTATAATTTCCAAGATATTGAAAATGCACCGCATTTTCAGTATCTTTGGAAATGCTGTTTCTCTTCTGTAAACAAGCCGTCTACCTGCTTTTCATTGATGTCTTCATGTAGTCATTCAGTTCTTCAGGGAGATGTTCCTTTTATGTGAATTCTGAGGCAGCTGAGCCATGTAACTTGTGCTTTGGGATTGGTTAGAGATTATATGTGGCCCCAAATGCCCATCATCAATATATTGTACTTGGCATGCTGTAATTTACTTAAGTAAATTCATCATTACCTGCGACCTTACATTTCTCCCCACAACAGCAAGGTATTTGCTGACTTAATCAGGATATATTTACATTATTTGGACATCCGTTCTCATTCTCAGGATTGACAGAAAGGACAAAATACACTTTGGCATTCATGACTTAAGGCATCACCTTTTTTCTTAGATGGTCTGCACCTCTCAGCAGGCCATATTATTTGTCAGCTAATTCCTTTACAAATTCTCCGGTCGACACTAAGAGCGCACACATAGCTGAGAAGTCCAGTTTAGTGACTGGAATTAGCAAAAGTTACAGATATCAGTTATAGCTTCTAATTTCAGCACACCTGCCAGTCAGAGCAACAAAACTGCTAACTACAAGTTTTGCCAGTATATAAATGGATGTGCTATATTTAAAAAAAAAAAAGTCCAATGGGGAACGTTTTAAAATATTTAAAATATAACCAACAAACAACAACAACAAAATG
>VUQK01031673.1:17366-41442 GCA_015106715.1 Bujurquina vittata
TAAAAAAAAAAAATCACAGCCCAACAGTTTGGAAAGAAGCTCACCTCTGTCCAGATGCTTGAAAACAGACAAATTTAAAAAAAAAAAAAAACATGGTCGTAAATTCAAAGTTTAAATGAACCCTTAAGCTGTTTACTAAAGTTTATTCACAGTATACAACTTTACAGCCTTGATAAAATTTACTTACATAATACTGCTCTACCACATAAGGCCTGTCCTTGTAAGATACATCTGAAACTGTTCCCACCACCTGGAAGGTCCTCCTGGGGTTTGACGCCACCTCTGTCTCCACATCAGAACTTGCTTCAACAGGCTCCACATCAGAATTTGCATCAGCAGGCACACCTTCACACAGGAGCTAAGGCAAAAACAGATTTCATACAATTCATACTAACCATCTTAAAAAGATGACCACCATTATTCTTCAACGCAGCCTTAACTTTCATAATTAAGCTTTCTTGTAATTTCTTTAAGCAGTCTTCAGGAATGGTTCTCTAGGTTTTTTCTATCCAGGTATGTTTGTGCTGCATTGGCAGTTTGTTGAGGATCACTGTTGTGCTGAAAAAAAAAACCCCACTACCAATGTGTTTATAAATTCCATAAATTCTGACAAGATCCCCAACACCACTAACTTAAATGCAGCCCCAAACCACAACAGAGCGTCCACCTTGCATAATTACGGTAATTCAAAGTTCCTCTAATCAGCGCCTCGGCTCTGTGTTAACCAGCTGTTCACGGCTAGTAGGAGCAGGTAATGGTGCTTCAGCAGCGACCGCCCGGCTGTTTAAGGTTATAAAGGTTATAATATGTAAGCTGTGTGTGCGTTTCAGATGGCTCTGTTGTTGCAACACTACCGCTGCTGTCGGATTTTTAAAATGTCGTGTTCCGTTGATTCTGGTGAAGGAGTCGCTCGTACGTCTGCGCTAGTGACGACACTCTCTGGCCAATCAGTGGCAAACCGCCAGCATACCTTAACGTAGTGTTCAGGACGAGAGGAGGGGAGGTGACGGAGCACAGGGTCACCTAATCAGCGCCGTGCTTCTGTTATTGATCATATGCACATCTGTTAAATACAGCAAATATCGACTATAGAAATAATTTTCCGGCATCGCTTTGCCCCCCCCCCCTCTATGCATTGCATATAGTGCATACCCACTTTTTTTGCGCCACTGATTGCAGCGATTCCCTCTAAAGGTTGTGCAAAAAATATTGAGTTTTTTTTATCCAGGCTAGCTTCATTCGTTTTTAATCATTCTGTTGAACCACAATTCAAAAGCAATGGCTGACTTTCCTTGTTAATTGTTTATAATTCAAAGATGATGAAAAAATCTGTTCATAATGAAACCATAGACAGGATACAGAAGCAGGAATAAAAATAATAAAGGATTTATCCTTGTTTCAGTCATAACTG
The DNA here is from genome assembly GCA_015106715.1 of Bujurquina vittata. NCBI lineage: Eukaryota > Metazoa > Chordata > Actinopteri > Cichliformes > Cichlidae > Bujurquina > Bujurquina vittata. The sequence goes on from VUQK01031673.1 coordinate 18,778, forward strand.
AATGTAAAAGTTATGGAAAAATTGATAAGGATGAACGTAAGCGTCTGTAAATTTTAAGTAGACAGTCGTAACGTAGCTTCAAGCGCTGTTTGCGACCTGTACACGAAACCAAACGTCATATGAGACCTTATAGTATAAGGACTTTGCTGTGCGTCAACAACAACGACAAAGCAGCTAACTCTGATCAGTACAGCTTCCAGACTTTACCTTAGCGATGGATCTGGACGCATATGAGTCCACGTTGTTAATAAAAATCCTCTTTGTCGCTGTCTCTGCCATCGTCACTGTGAGTTTGTGTTTACTGTCCTGTCGTCAGGGAGATGGCCCGTGCTCTCCCCCTGCAGGTTTCTTGTTTAAAATTCAAAAGTTAACGGTGACAATGACATTATCTCCAACTAGTAAAAAGACAAAATAAAAAACCATTACATTCATACGATTACTGGGACGTAGGGCTGGTATTTGGGTCAGTATGTTTTTCTTTTTTTGTGGCTATGAAGTCTGTAAACACCGACTGCAGCCCATTCATTCAATTTATTACCGACGCCGGATTGGTCAATCAAATCTCTTCACGTAATCGGCCCCGCCCCTACCTTCCCTGGGCGCTCATGCACCTTGCAGAACAGAGTTTGCAGTAGAAGGGATTCATAAAGAAAAACAAACTTTACAGAATTTGGTCAGTACCTGGCAGAAGTCCCATTTGTTTGGCTTGCGGTATTACCTTAGTTATAATTAAGGTGTATAAACCTTTTCATTTTTCTAACTGGCATTTCACAGGTCTAGGATGAAACTTGTCTACACATTGGTTTTATTTGTGGCCCATAAGTTCTCATACTGCTATTTTCAATTTTAAGGTTACAAATTTTAGACCAGATGCAAAATAAGGGTCAGAGACTACAACAAAATCTTTTGCTGGCTTCAAATAAAATCTGACAAATGTGAAACTGCATATCTGTGAGGCCCCATTGATGCTGAACAGTTCATACGAGACCTTAAGTTTACAAGATGATGGTGAGACCTGTTATGATATATGATTTGGAGACAGTACACCAACAAAAAGACAAGAGGAAGAGCTGGAGGTGCAAAGACCAGGATTAGAAATCAGTACATCAGTGTGACAGCCTACTTTTTTTTGTAATGTGCATTCTATGAGCCACACAGTGTCATCAGTGGTTTCACTCCTGAGATGAGGTTTCAGAGGGTGAACAGGGTACAGAAAGTAAAATGTAATGTTTGCTGCATTCCTGTTTGCTTTAATAACACGGGCATCCTCAAAGACAAGTGCATTTCAGAACGGATTTTGTTGAACATGTTGCCTCTCAGTGGCTTGTGCATGACTGCAGGAGCTAATGTGTCCTCACAAACGAGTTAAAAAGAAAAAAGAAAATCAGCAAAACCAAAAAATTTAACATTTAAAAAAAATTAAACAAAAATATCAAATAAAACTATAAACTGTATAATAAAAAATAAAAATGCAGCTACTGGCATGAATGTTATTCAAAATAGACTCTGCAAACAATCCCACATTTCCATCAATTAAATCAAATCATAAAAAATTATTTACACATATTTGAAAGCCATGATTTTTATTTAAAAAAAACCCTTTCTGTAAAGAGTGATGAGTTACTTGTATGCATTTCAGTGATAATTTCTGCATAGCCGTAAAGTTTGATCATTTTTAAAACATTTTTAAATATTTAACAAATATTTTCTGGTTTTCTTGGAGATGTGTAAATAAATAAATAAATAAATATGTACCATTGCCAACTTCCCATATTATTCCAGAGGTTTTCAAACTGTAACTGAAGATGGCTTTTTTTTATCATGACACAATAAAAGACTGCAACACTGTCATAAGCAGACACTTTGAGTTAATGTACAATGAATGTGTAAACATAATATTTATTGCAATACTGTGGAAGGTGAAGGCAAGGAACACTTGGGGCAGTGACCCCCACACTGGGAGAGTGGCTCCAGCAGATTCCAGGAATAACATCTGAAAACACTGTCGAAGAGCGCAGTCCTGGGAACAGCTGGACCCTGCACAGTATCATTTCTTCCATATGCACACAAAATCCTTTCTAAAGCACTTCAGACAGGGGTCTCATTTATAGAGGACGGTGAGGATCCGTGCTTAAAAAGTGAGCACAAAACTGAAGGGGAAGTGCACAACAAGAAAAGTCAGATTTATGAAACATGAATGAGCCTCGTATCTGCTCTCCAAACCAAAATGCAGAACCTTCTGAATGTTGGAGCACAGAGATGAGCGCAGTCATCCTGCAGCTGTATTATATGTTTACAGAAATCACACTGATTGAGCTTTCTGAACTTTCTGAAATTACTGTGGGACAGGAATTAGGAATTACAGCCATTTTTTACCTGGTCCACAACTGAAGACGGCTGCAGTAAAGGCTTGGCAGCAAGGGTTCTAGACTTCAGGCAATCATTGACAGCAAAAGATTTTAATCCAAGTGTTAAAAATAATTTGAATAATTAAATGATAGCAATTCTTTGCATTAAGTTTTTGTATTCTGGCTTCAGTTCGCCGCCTCATCATCTGCATCAGCAGTTTCACCTGCTCAGAGCAGGATGCATTCTAAATATATCAACACATAAGAAAGCTCCACATTCTGACCAGTGAGTGTTTTGGAAAAAATAGCACCACCATGATATAACCTGCAGTCCACAGCAGTTCAAAAAAGGGCAGACCAGGGTAGAAAGAGTCCAGCTCTACCCAAGCCAGATAAGTTCAACTCCTCCTAACCAGTTTAAAATCACGATAAATTTAATTAGTTGAAACTAGTCCAGTAAAGCTGCTGTCTGGTTCAAACCAGTCTAAATTAGCCAAGACTATTTCAACCAAGATCAGGGATCAAACAAGTCCAGACCAGATCAGATGACCCTGTATAGGTGGATCTGCCTGAGAGCGTCAGGGTCTGTGTCTCTGCCGAGGTAAACATCATAGTTGATGGGAAGTTCCTCCACCCAGCCTGGCTGCAGCACCTCCTGCTCGAGACAAACAAATACTGAGCAACAGAACAAAAACTGCTTTGTCCATCCAAGACATCAACATATTGGCAGCCATTTTATCCATGAGAAAAAGAAAGCGCTCGTGCAGCTGTTGTCAAAAAGTGAAGCACAGTGACTACTGGAACAGCTTTTAGAGTTCATTCGAGCATATTTAGCTGAACCTGAATTAGTCCAGCAGAGTTTTACCTGCAGGGTGTTCAGACTCTCATGCAGACTGGGAACAGTGACCAGCAGAGATCCTTTCTTCCTGAAGTTCTGCATGATGAACCTCCATGTTCTGAACACAGACAGCCATCATTACTGTGTGCATCTTTTAGTGTGTGCAGTACATTCAAGGGGTAAAAAAAAAGTACACCCTCTTTCAAAGGTTTTATGTATCGGGACATAAAAATCATCTGGTCCTTAGCAGCTCTTAAATTTATCTCCAGCGGCTTTGGCTGCTTTCCACACCTGCTGCGCCGCACTCGCATATCATCAGTCTTTTTGTGAATCAATCCGTCAGACCGGAGGCCATATCGCTGCAGACAACGCAATGGTGCACAAGTGAACGAGAGTGGAAGCCTCGGGCATTGGCAGTCAGGCGGCAAAGCTCAATTTACAGTTCTGACCAACATTTTCTGTTTGAAAAGCACCCCCTCCCTCCCCCCGGGATCCGGTTTGTACGCTTTGGAAAATCTTGATAATTGTGAATCACCCCTTAAAGGGATGCTGTTTTGATGCAGTGGCAATCCACGATTAATCACACTTTCAGGGAGATATCCAAATGAAAAATCAATTCAGCACTACCCAAGGTTACACCTTGAAGGAGATGGTGGTATATTTTGTGCGCTCTTCTGTGGATTTTTGGTGCATTTTTGCATGTATCTTTATATGTCATCACCTGATTTGTTGGTCGGGCTCCATGAAGTACTCAAAGACGTTATTCATGACCACGACATCTGCATTTTGCAGCAGAACGTCCTGCGTGCAGACGTCAGCATGGAGGACCTGCAGAGAGGAGAAAGTTTCTAGTCAACGGTTCTTCTGTGTGAGTAGATTCAGCACAAAAAAGAACAAAAAAAAAAAACACAAACCTGAACTCTGTCAGTCAGCCTGTATTTTTGCAGCATGCCGTCCTGCAGCCCGACAAAATCCTTGCAGATCTCCAAGCCAAGCAGCTGAGAGGCAGAGCTGTATACATAACCCTGAACACACACACACACACACACGGATATTAAAGAGATATTAAAACAAATATTTGTGTTGCTTTGAAATCTTTTAACAAGCTCAGCAAAATATTTTAAATTTAACTTACTGAAAGATAATGTTTTAATTGAAGTGAATAATTAAGTGGTTATTTCTCATGTGTTATTAAGTTGTTATTAAGTTCTTATTAAATTTGTATGAATTTATTTTAAAAAGGGCTGATTTGTTATAAAATCTAATCTAATTTATTACTTATTAATCTAATTTCATATTTTCTGACATTTGCTACACAAAAGTATTCAGATGTGATGGGAAGTCAACTTCTTACAGTCCCTGTAAGAAATTATCTTATCCTCAGAAGTGATGAAAACATGACTGTGTGTGTGTGCGTGTGCATGTGGGGGTTGAGCTCTGACCCCGTATAGTACAGCACCCAGTCTGGAGCCTATATCCACCAGTGTCCGACCACTCAGATCTGGAAGAACGTACTGGAACAGGAACTGAAGCTCTGTCACGGAGAATGAGTGAGAGATGAAGTCTGCAAGAGAAGAAGAAAACAGCAAAAAGAGAGCATGAGGTTTATTATCAGCAGTATTTTTGGAATCATTGCTGGGACTGGCTGCTGCCTTTGGTGCTTATGCATCCACACACTCAAGGATAATGAAAATGTAAGAGTAATGTACAATGCACCATGAGAAGAAGCTCCATGCGGCTGCCCATATTTCCTCCAATTTGTTGAGATGCACAAACAGTTGTGCCAACTAAAATTGCATCCTAAAAACTGACTCAAAATAGTAGATTAATACCTACTACTCATCCACGTGGTTCACATATGTCCTTGTGTGTCTGTCAGGAAGTATAATCCCAGCCTCAGCTGGTTCTGTGAACCTGTCAGCACTCAGTTACAGATACTAGAACATATGAGGCTCACTGACTGCATGTGTGGGTATGAACTGTTTTAGCTGTTTTCATCTTGAAACTTAAGAAGAAACATTTGTTTTTTGCCTTTCCAAAGGTTTCATTTCGCTTGTGTTTGCCTGGTGTCAAACGTGTGCAGTGGGGATGAGTTCCCACCCAGAGGTGCAGTCCTGTGGGACCCGCAGCTGAGACAATAGTTCCTGCTCATGATCCCCTTTTCACACAGGGAGTCGACCTGCTCATCATCGTAGAGGAAACCGTCCACATGAACTGTTGGCCGTGACCGCTGCTCCATCTGAAAAATATCCCAGCACCTTCTTCATCATCATCACCATCACTCTAACTTTATCAGTAATGTAAAAGCTGAACCAACATCTTCACTGAACCTCAGATCTCCTGACTCCACTCTGAGACCTCTAGCAATATGGAACCGCACACAAGCAGAATACTGTATGTCTCTCATGATGAATAATGTAAAATAAATAAATAAATAAAAGGTTTAAGGTATTGACATTTTTTTAATACAATGCCCAATATTGTTTAAATGTCAAAACATTTTTACAAATGTTAGGAAATGTAAAAATATATATATAACAGAGAGGCAGAGATTAATAATACCTAATGATTAAATGCAGAGTGGTGTGTAAACAGGGAAAAGAGGTCAGTGAAGGCTAACCACTTTTTCTGAGAAACACTCAATGCATCATGGGAACCCCCCAGCAGCCTAGACCTATTGCGGCATAACTAAGGGATGGTAAGCTTGATCACAAACAAAAGTTGTAAGCCAAATCTTAAAAATAAAGAGGGTGTCTGTCTTCTGAATCAAAGCTGGGAGCTGGTTCCACAGCAGAGGGGCCTGAAAGCTGAAGGCTCTGCCTTCCATTCTACTCTTAAGTATCCTAGGAACCACAAGTAATCCACCAGTCTGAGAGTGAAGTGCTCTACTGGGGTGATATTATGGGGTCTTTAATATAAGATGGGGCCTGATTATTCAAAGCCTTGTATGTGAGAAGAAGAAATTTAAATTGTATTCTAGATTTAACAGGGAGCCAATGAAGAGAAGCCAATATGGGAGAAATCTGCTCTCTCTTTCTAGTCCCTGTCAGCACTCTAGCTGCAGCATTTTGGATCAGCAGAAGGCTTTTCAGGGAGCTTTTAGAACAGCCAGATTATAATGAATTACACTAATCTAGTCTAGAAGTAATAAATGCATGAATTAGCTTTTCAACATCACTCTGAGACAGGATGTTTCAAATTTTAGAAATATTGCACAAATACAAAAAAACCTACATGATTGTTTAATATATGCATTGAAGGACATATCATGCTCAAAAATGACTCCAAGAGTTCTCACAGTGTTACTAGAAGCCAAGGTAATGCTATCCAAAGTATCTGGTTCGACACCATGTTTCTAAGATTTGTGAGGCCGAGCACAAGAAATTAAGTTTTATCTGAATTTAGAAGCAGGAAATTCGAGGTCATCCAGGCCTTTATGTCTTTAAGACATTCCTGCAGTTTAACTAATTGATGTGTGTCATCTGGCTTCATGAAACATTTAACTACACAAAATATGCAGCTGTCTCCTTTGAGCTGTAAACTTGGGTAGTTCTGAATTATTTTTACATTTAGATATCTCCCTGAAGGTTTGTGATTAGTCCTGAATGAAACTTTAATCACTAATTTACGAAGAAGAAATCCTTCTTTATAGACTCGGGGTCTGTTTGCAAAATGTCAATCTGAAAGGTAACTGCAGCTGTCAGGTTTCTAAATTTGAAATGACCAATGCAGTAGCGCTGAGCAGCAGTGTACAGGGCTCTGTAGTACTTAGTAGTAGTATTATTCAGTATGGAACAGTACCTTATGATAGGCGGCAGTCTCAGAGGACAGCATTGCATTCAATGGTAGATTGCGTCTCAAGTCATCTGCAATACTCTGCAGCATCACCCTCCTATTGTCCACAAGCAGCTCATCCAATTCATCTACAAGACACACACATGAGCAAAGGGCAAATTATGGTTCAGTGGTGGTGATGTGTTGGCAGTCAGTAAGCAGCCATAGTGCCTGTCTACCTGCAGAGTATGTATTATTTCCCTAATTTCCTTCGGGGTCAATAAAGTATCTGTCAGATCAGGCAGTGTCAAAAATGTTGTTCAACCAGTCTGGGGGCTACTCTTGCATGTGCTGTTGTTGGTCCATCAGGCAGACACAGAGAGGAGCAAAGTTAATAATAAACAAAAAGCTGAAGTGAAACAGTGTTAAAGACAATGAAAGTGTTCCCTGCAGCCACTTCAGAATGGAAGGCTGTTTTCCAGATGGGAGAAGTTTAGATAGCCTGTAGCATGAGTGTGTGGGCTCAATATAGATGCTGGTGGTTTTTCCGAGACAGCGTGTGTTGTAAATGTACTCTGATGATAATCTGTTCTCCCACTGTAGAGCTTTCCAATTAGCTGCTGTGCTGAGATAGCAGACACAGACACACTGTTAGCATGTTCTGGGTAGTGTAGCTGTAGTAAATCAGCAGCACCTGTGTGGGGACGCCAGCGTTTTTCAGAATCTTAGAAAGAACAACCATTGCTGTGCCATTTTAAACAGTGTTGAATTGGTGGCTGCCCATAAGAAGTCCTCAGACATGTGTGCCCCCAGGAAGCTGTAGTCTGATAAACACTTAACCCTGTACCCAGTGATGAACACTGGTACATAATCCACGATTTTCTGAAGTCAACGATAAACCTCTTGGTCACTGAGCACCATCTCACCAGATTTTGCACCTCCACTCTGCAGGCTGCTTCATCACTGTTGGAAATCAGCCCATTCACTGTTGTATCATCAGCTAATTTTATTTAATTTCTATGGAGGACCAGGAGAGTCACACACATTGAATGCAGTATTTTATAATTTAATATTAAACAGATCAATAAAATATGCATTAATAAACTGATATACAAATTACTGATTACTGATTTAAATTACAGTAACCAATCAGAGAGCTCCTTACCTCGCACCATGTCTAATTTGCATTGCTTTTTCTCCAACTACCAAAAGAGTTCCGGAAATATCGGGGGGAAATTTCATTAATGAATCCATGTATTTATTTCTCTTATGAAATAGCATTTAAAAAAGATTTTGAAACTCTGTTTTTAATTCTGAATTTGAAAATGTTTTTTGAATGAAGTTTATGCTGCGGTTGTTTTTCCTGTGAATCCATTTTAAATAGTTCATTTACAAATATTTATTTCTAATTGCTTTTATGGACCATGAAATTACCAAATAATGAATTACTTTATTAATGACTAAAAAAATACATTAAATAATTTAAGAAGTCATTTGTAAATTACTTTACTAATGCAAAATTTATTGCACAATTCATTATTAAATCACAAAGTGTTTTATCACTGTGTGCATGACTCTCCTGGTCGTCTATTAATCTCTGATCACTGGTGCTGATGATACTTCAGCACCAGTGATCATTAGAGGGAGTCTGCCCAGTGCTGCTCCGTTTTTATTTAACTGGGAGGAAAAACTGATGTGAGAGATTCTGGGGCTAAGATCAACTGAGAGGGAAGAGTGCATACTGGCATAAAACAAATCTGAGCACAAATAAACGTTCATTAAACTACTGTATTTCAGAACTCAGGTGAAAATCGTTTAATTCGGTATTTTTGGAAATCAGCAATAACTGTTTGTACATCCATGAGAGGACAGCAAAGAAGAACTCTTACTGCCGAATTCGGCGAGGTCCCAGATCAGGTTTATAAGTTTTTTCTTATTAACCTCTAATTAGAGATGCTAAGGTTATGATTACGAGATGATGCAACCCGGTTCTTTTTATTAAATGAATGTGTAAACATTAATAATAACGCGGGGGGTGGGTTTAAAAAGTGCATCACGGTGACAATAAATGTGAGGAGTCCTCCACTGAAGCCATGAAGCACGTGCAGCGTGTTTACCTGAGTTTTTCATCCAGTCCAGCAGCTGCGCGAGCGCAGGCGGGCTCAGTCTGCTCAGCAGCTGCTTCAGCTCGGACTTAGCTTCAGAAAAATTCATGCTGAACCTCTAAAACCAGCAGGAATCAACAGAAATCCAGTTAGAAAGCTCTTAGGTGCGGCATTACCCTGCTTTCCAGAAGAGCTGATGGCGAGACTTCTTCTTCTTCTAGTGATGCTGCTGGTGCTGCAGCCGCTTCTTCTTCTTCTTCTTCTCTGGGTTTTACGGTAGTTTGCATCCGTTCCCGTTGGATTACGGCCTCCTATCACGTTATCCAGTCACTGTTTGGAAAGCCAAAGGAGCCAAACATTTTGAAACCTTTTTGTTAAACGCAATGATCGCTGTTAAATAAGGCAGAACGCCGTAAAATGCATCGTGAACCCACTAGAAACACGTATTTTATCCCAAAAAGGGCGTTTTAAAGGCCTTTAATTTGCTGCAAAGTCTCTATAATGTTGCTCAGTAGTCCTCATATGCATTTTGATGTTATTTAAAGTAATTGTTAAAGCAAATAACAGACAGAAGGCTATTTCATGAACAAGCAAAGACTTAAATTTTTATTAAAATAGAGTTCTGCTGTTGTTTATGCTACAAACAAAGTTCAACACAGCCAGTTTTTCTGAATCGGCTCGATGAGACCTGAAACCCCAGCTGGTGAGAACAGGAAGCATGACAGTAGTTATCAGTTTTCTCTGTCAAGCTCCTATTGGAGCGTTCAAAATTTTTTTTAATTAAATGTTATCTGTAACCCCCTCTGTGAATTGTCACATTATCATGGTGGAGAGGTTTGTGGTTTGTGTGTCCCGGTGATCCCAGTAGCTGTGTTGTCAGGGGCTAATTTGCCCATGGGTCTTCCAATTGGTTATGAGTGAGGGTCCAGACAATGGGCTTAGCCCAAAGAAGCTCAATGGGTTTCCCCTAATGTGTGCCCTCCACCCACAGGAGGGTGGTTTTATGTCTTGTGGATTGGACGGCTGTCAGGGGTGAAGGTCCTGGAAGTCTGATCCCCAGCTTCCAAAACTAGCTGTGGCACATGGAATCCTTTCACAGCCCCAGTTATGCATACTTCCACTAAGTCTCTCATGCATATTTGTAGCTTATCTCTCTCTCTTATTTTATTTTCCCCTCTTTTGACTTCTGCATACAACCAAATTAAAGGTTAGTTTTAAGAATTTGCATTCATCTTATTCCACCCTTTGTGACAGATGCACATGCAAAAAGCTGTTAAACAATCAATACACAGATTACTCATTTTAATTATTAGAAATGCAATAATTTAGAGTTCTCAATTAACCTCTTAGGTCATACACACTTCTCTGGAATAACATGCAGACTCCCACCACAAGCATGCTGTTTGCAATTCCCAATATTTTACTGCTTTTATTGGTAAAACATATTTTTATATTTTAGTTGCTAATTGCTAATTTCTTTTAAAAAATTTAATTCATCAGACAGATGTCTCTTCAGCAAAAGATGAAAAAGGAAAGAACACTTCCAGCAAGCAGCTGACTGTCATGTTTCCTTGAAGAGAACAGGAGGCCAGCGGCAGACCAGCCTGTTCTGGTATTCTAGGGGGAATTCCAATTGGATTGTTTGGTGCTGTTTGGTGTTTGGTGTGAGTGTTTGTTCTGTTCCTCCTTGCACAAACAACCATTGGTCTTGTGGCTCGGTTGATGCCCTTCTACAGTCCAGTCCTGCTCTCCTTGTGTAACAGCCTATCTCCTGGTATCTCTACAACGGTCTTTAAACTGTGCACCACAAACCTTCTCGTAACTGCACCTATGGGCATGCCATCCTGGTTGAGCCTGTGCAACCTCAATGGACTGTAGACTGTATTGTCTCATGCAGCATGAGTTTAAAGATGAAATTTAGCAGCACTGTTCAAAGTCAAACCCTATGCTACAGGATTAATGAAATTGATTAATTTGGGCTAATTGTAAGTTGTGTAATGGTCAAGCAATTTGATAGTTTAAAAACACAGTGCCCTGGAGAGAAGACATCTTCACAATCTGCCCATTGGAGGGTAACTGCAGCAGATTCTCCAGGTGCTAAAAATACAGTGCAAACCTGTGAGACAGATCCTCCTCAGGTGCTTAACGCTTCACATAAAATTCAGAGAATGAGGAAAAGAAGACAGGGAAGAATTAGAAGAGACAGAATCTTTAGAAGAAAGAACCAAAGAAAGGAAATATATTATACAAATCGCAGGTTTATAAAGCTCAGGCAGCACCGGTCTCACTGATCATGCTGCTTTTCTGGCCTCTAAACTCCCCCAAACTGTTTGCCATCAGTGCAGTTCAGGACTTATCCTTTGTAAACAGGACAGATAAGTCATTTTTATTAGTTTCTAGATATTCTTTATTAGTTTTTAGCCAAGATGAGGAAACTATTCCTAGACGCCAAAATCGTTTTTCATAGCAGGCTGTAAACTTGTTATTACTGTGACCTTGGTTATTTTAACATGAGGATCTATAGAGATAATATCACTTCTGCAGTTTCTACATCTTCTGTGTTGCCTTCTTTTTCCAGCCCTCGGGTCATATTAAAACGCCGTTTTACAAATTTTTCAAACATTTAGTTGTGTAAAATTTTATTTTCTTCCTTGTAATGAATCAAACAGTGTGGCAATAAGAGGTTGGGAAATTTATGGTCTCATATAAGGGACTGCAGCTGTTAAACTGAATGAGTCTGACCAGCAGAAACACGGCAAACTCTTCCCTCAGTGTTTTGTTGAAGGTGGACTGTTGATCAGCAGTCTGCTGAGCTGCTCACTCTCTTTCTCTCTCACACACACACTCACACACACACTTGCAATTAAAACAAAATTACAAGCTGCAGCTTCACTCTGCTCTCCGAATTTTATATTTTTTTATTATAAAACTGGACCTATCCGGTTTAGTGTTACCTTCTTGTGCCCTCGGAAATAAATGTGTGTTCAGCGGTAGGTAGGACAAATAAAACAGCGTGACGTATTTATTTAAAAGAAAATCAAGACAACTACTCCAATAATAACAACAAATTGCATCTTTACCATATTCTGTTCTCGTTGTAGTTAAGTGTGAATTAAGCAAGTATTTCTCTCAGTATTGCATTTAAATCGCCATCGGGGCAGATTCCATTCGCATAAGTCTGACTGCTCCTGAATGCAGCACTTGCAGAGCGCTGAAGACCCATTTCAGAAGCACATCTGCCTCAACAGACAGCGATTAACACAAAGAAGCTCTTGCATCTGTAAAGGGACATGAACATGAACACGGAGGAGACCAACGTAGAGATGAAGGATGCTGCTGAGAGCAAAGATGCTGAGCAGAAGGACGCGGAGGATCCCGGCCAGGCCGCAGTGGATGCTGATGCCACGGAGGCCGATGTGAGCGAGGCGGATCTGGACCAGGAGGAGCAGGAGAAGCAGCCGATGACCGGAGGAAAGCCGATTGAGGGCACTCCACCTGCCAGCGTGCCGGAGGCGGCGACGACGGCAGAGAAAAATGGCTTGGTGAAGCTGAAAATTTCTGATGAGGAGGAGGAGGAGGTGAAATTCACCGGACTGAACAAGGAGGAGCTGCTGAGGGTGGCGGGAACACCGGGGTGAGGACACACTGCACAGGCCCCTGCAGTTCAAATGTGACAGGGCGCGGCTCTCCCAGGCAGCACACATAGGTGGGCCCCATATGGGATAAGCAAGGGCACACATTATGGGCCTCATACGGCTTTGTCCGCAGTTTCCATGGTGGCCCCACAGGGGTTTGCCCAGACAGATCTTAAAAGGCCCTGAATATGTGTTCAACCCAGATGGTTGACTTACATGTGGCCCATGCATGGTCCATGCATAGCCCATGCATGCATGGACCATCTGAGTCCGAATGAGCACAATATCCACAATATTGTGCATATTGGTGTCCTAAGCCTGGCGCAAGGGCGTCTCAGCAAGGCGGAACGCCTAGCGATCAACCACTAGCTAGAACACTGTAAATCCTTTGCAGTCAGTGACTGTATAAAGTCTAGAATACATAGCCAGGCCTGTACTGGTGCTTTTTTGTGGGTGCCTCAACCTTAGTTCTGTCCACAGTAACTGCTCTCTTAGGTTGAGATCTGGTGGCTGTCTTGGTCATTGAAGAATATCTTTGCTTTGAGGAACTCCTAGTTCGCCTTTTCAATGTCCTTTGGGTCCTTATCGGTTTGCATTGTGCTGTTGTATCTGTTTCGCATCATTTGGCTGAATCTGAGAAGAAAGTATGTAGCTCTGTACACACCAGAATTCATTGTGTTCCTTCAATCAGCAGGCACATCAGTAAACTATAGTGACCTGGTTCCATTGGCAGCTATACATGCCCATGCCATGCCATTGCCTCCTCCGTGGTATCAGATAGGGTCAGATTTACTAAACAGGGCAAGATAGCATGTGAGTGCAGTCCCCAAATAGCTCTGAAAGGTGTGTTAGTTTTGCAGGTCATTTATAAAAGTTGTGTTGTTTTCTAAACACAGGCACAGTCAGTTCATTTCAATACAACATGCCAATCTGCCACGAGTTGTGCAATTTAGAACAAGGTCGCAAACTAAGAGATGATTTTGGTTCTCTGGTGAACATCGAGGGAAAGGACATTGAGACATTGAGTGCTTACAAGTACCTGGGTGTTCACCTCAACAACAAGCTGGACTGAACTACAAACACAGACGTCCTGTATAAGAAGGGCAAAGGGTCAACTCTGCCTGCTGAGGAGACTCAGGTCCTTCGGTGTCTGCAGAACAAGGTTAAAGACTTTCTATGAGTTGGGGGGGGTATATGTCATATATTGTAAAAGTGCATGCAGCTGAACTTGTGTAGGCCGAACACCATAAACAGTCACATGTTTAAGAGCACAGTGAAAACTGTGTTCACTGTCCATGGTCCTGAAATGATAAAAGTTTAATGTGAGTGTAATACAACTTTATTTAGGAAAAATGTGTTTTTAAAGTTTACAAATGTAAATGCATTGATCAGACTGGCATCTGTCCAAGATCTGATTATTTTCAGGATAGGCTCCAAAGTCAATATTGTCATTTCTCTATACTCTCCATTCTTCAGCCATTTGGCTTTTCAATCCCACTGCTCAGGCTGTGAAATTCCTGCTATACAAACCAGAGTATGTTGAAAAGAACCTGATGTCAAAAGTGGAAGAGCTGGAACAAGTTTTGTTGTCGCTGGTATTGCGTGACTCCTTCAGGTTGGAGGTTCCAGGTCAGCTCTGAGTTCACTGAGCTAATTTAAAATTAGGTGGCCTGGTTAATCTGTATGTTCTTATCACACCTTCATCTGGCATTCCAAATAAATTGACACGAGTGGAGAATTGTCTCACTCTTCTATCAAATGCTCTCAAATCTCTGCGATGCCGCCTTCACACAGCAATAACTGCCACCATGTTTTCTGTGTTAAATATTGGTGCAATTAGCAGTAAATTGCATGTGGCAATTCATTTTAAGAATGTACCAGACTGATGATGATGAACATCTCTATGGACCTCATATTTCAGTTTTTCTTGATCTCTCATCAGAAACACCCACATTGGCCTTTTTCAATGTGTTTGTACGCACGGCTGTTGTTTCTACACATACTTCACTACTAACAGTGTTTTATCATTGCAGTATTTCTCACCTGAATTTTAAATCGATTGAGAAAAAACTGTAAGAGATCAGCAAGACATGGTGGTGCCAGCCCATCAAGAGGTTTGAAAACATACAATCAAATCTTTAAATCAATCCCTCTCTTCTCTTAAAAATTTTGCAAGAGAAGCGAGGGGAACGAGTTCAAATCTGATAAGGATCAAGAATATAGGATTTGGAGACAGTGGCAGTGGCAAAAAGGCGGCAGAGCTGGAAGAGGCAGAGTTGAACATGTAAAGATTTTTGTTGGGACTGACCAGGGTGGGCCGGATTAGAAATGAGTATAGCAGAGGAACAGCTCAGTTTGAGTGATTTGGAGACAAAGTTAAAGAGACAAGGCTGAGATTGTCTGGACATGTGCAGAGGAGCAGTAAGACAGTAGATATACTGGTCAAAGGATGTTGAAGATGGCGGTGCCAGGCAGGAAGAAAAGAAGAAGACCACAGGCATGATTTATGGCTGTAGTGAAGGAGGATATGCAGATAATATGTTTACCCAGCAATAATATCAGCAGATGTAATTTTCTTCTGTGAAAAAGTAAGGCCCCTTTAGCAGATATATTCTTGTTTTACGTATTTGTCCACCACTTTAAACATTTTGACCTTTACTTAAAAAGCCTATACGTATTCCAGGTGTTTTAGTCAAGACATGAAAATTGTCTTATGTGTCACCAAGCAAAAAACAAACATTTCCAAACAACTAAAACATTATATTCATACCCATGATGTGTGTTAAAATTAATTTCAGTGGTCCAGATAGCCATGTTTGGGCCACTGCGGGATGGAGAGCTTTAGTTAACTGGTAATCCACCCTTTTCCTGTTTCTCAGCTGGGTGAGGACTCGCTGGGCACTGCTGGTGGTATTCTGGCTCGGCTGGTTGGGGATGTTGGCGGGGGCCGTCCTTATTATCCTGCAGGCCCCTCGCTGCAGAGATCTGCCCAACAACGATTGGTGGAATGACGGCCCTCTATACCAGATTGGAAACATCCAGGCCTTCACTGACACCCATAACCTGAAAGGTGAGCACAGAAAAAAAACAAAAACTGAAACTGAACAAACATTTCTTATTGTTTACATAGAGAAATAGTGCACATTTACCTGTTGTTAATGATTCTAACTCACTAACACAATGACGTAAGCACAATATTGGCAAGTTAGCATGGGATAATTTTGACTGCACACTTATTTTTTATTCAAAGAAATTAAGAAACCAAAAAAACTTAAATATACAAATAATAATGGTAAAATTCTAACCCTCCCCATTAACTACCTGTTCCTGATTCCTTGTGTGTTTCCCCACATCAGGCCTGGAGCAAAAGGTCAACAGTTTGTCTCAGCTGAAGGTGAAAGGTTTGGTGGTTGGGCCGATCCATGTCGCACCAGCAGATGAAGCTATGAACCTGAGGTTCGAGGAGATTTCCCCTGAGGCTGGAAACCTGGAACAGTTTAAGAGTTTCATCCAGGCTGCTCATAAGAAGGGTGAGAAAACACGATCAGGAAGAGAAATTCTGCTTAACTTTGTGTATAACAATTCACAGTTGGGTTTAGTGCTGGACACTAATCTGATGAATTAAAGGTAGTGGCTTCTTCTGTTTTTATTTCCCACAGTGGAAGTGGTAATATAAATGAGGGGAATACTGACAAATATAATAATTAAACACTTAAGTTTTACTTTTCTCCAGTTTTCTGTAATTATGTCTAAGAAGAAGTATAAGAAGTCTGAATCAAATGAAAATGATGCATTTAAAGGTTATCTGAAAATAACATTACTGATTACGCATTTAAGTATGTTGAAATGATTCTATTATCAGATGAGCAGAAATGTATGCAAATGCAGATTACAGTTGGTGGACCGTATTCAATGCAAATTTGAACAAAAAGCAAGTTCAGTCACAACAAACAAAAACAAAACTTCTAGAGAAATATCTCCATTTCAATTTTCTTTAACATTCAATAAGAAATTCAGTGTTTCGTGCAAAAATACTCTAAAAGAAGAAAAGGTCAGACAAACCAGAAGAGATCAACTAAAGTACATCAAGGACACTACCAAAGTAAAGATGTCATCATGGGCGTGAATGTCACGGTATGTTTGGGACTTTAATGACTGTTCTTTTTCCACATCTTTTAAAAAACATTAATTGGGTGCACAAGTTAGAAATTATGTTGGAATTTCTCTAGTCCACACAGGGTCAAAAGTATACATACAGTGTGACTCTGGTGTTCCAGTTCATGCAGGCTTGAGCCCTGATTGTTCTTGGATTGTTCCAGAACATCCTAGCCAGTTTGCTCTCATCTTATGGCGACAGATTGGCTCTTCTTCCAGACCTTGGTAAACTGGTGATGGATCCAGAATAACTTGTAGAGGTGCAATTGCCAAGTGTCATCAAATCCAAAATAAATTCAAACCCAATTCTTCTGTCTTGAAGTCATTAAAGGTGTATGCTGTACAATCATTCCACTGTGGAAAAAAGATAACATTCATGCCCAGTTATAAACTTTTGATTATAACTGTATGTTCCTCTAATCTGTGCAGATATTTCTGTGGTTCTGGATTTGACTCCAAACTACCTGGGATCATCTGGACCCTGGTTCTCCAAAACTAGTGTGATGAATGTAGCAGAGAGACTGAAGGTGAAGACTCACTCATATCGTACACACACACACACACACACACACCATAGATTGCTACAGTACTGGTTAGCAATATCTGCCCGAAACTTCAGTTCCTAAGTTGTACCACAGTTGAAAAGTGTAGATAAGTAAAGTGGCTAATGCTTCCAAATTAATATAACAAATGTTTTATATTAAAACATTTTTAGTTGAGACCAGTAACTACAGGACACTGAATGTATTGCTTATTAAAAGAAAGAATCAGGTGTGCAACAGTTGCTGCAGAAATCAAACATAAAAGCTGTCTGTGTGCTCTCAGTCTGCTCTGGTGTTCTGGCTGAACGAAGGTGTGGATGGCATCCAGCTGTCAGGGGTGGAGCGCGTAGCCACATTGGTACCGTCCCTATGGGCCGATATCCGGGCCATTGTCCAGAACAACACAGAGCATCCCAACAGCAGGTGAGAAAAAAAACTGACTGGATTTTATTTATTAGTACCACAGTGAAACATGAAGAGATTTCAAAAGATGACGACAGCATTGGGAAAAGAAAGCTTGGTCTCATGGTCTGATTTTACCCACTTTTGGATTGACACATCTTTTCAGTTAAATAGCATTTCAAGTTTTTAAGACTATGCAAGTATCATTTTACTTTAGAAAATAATAGACATAACAACCCAAGATCTTCATATAGCAAACACACATCGCATAAAAGTTAAAAATGGTCCAGATAAATAATTTGTCATCATTTTGCTTTGGTTAACATGTATAATGATTTTCTTGCACTGCAGAACAATTAGATACAGTAAAAATAATTATATGGTAAAATGGATTGTCACATGCTCAATACCTTAATTCTGGGACCATAATTCTGGCAATGAATGCACCCTTTGTTGCCCTACCAGCATTACCACCATCATTTTTTTCTTTTTCTTTTTTTTAATCCTACAAATGCTACTTTTTAGAGGTGAAAATTACATGGTAACAGTTTATCAGTCTTGTGTTTTCAGTAGTAATCTGTGCTTTTCTGGCTCTAAAGGTGAAAGTATTAATTGTAACCCTTATAATTCTTGCCAACCTTAGATATCTGCCCCTCCACTAATTGCCTCTTTATTGTGGTGGAGGCGTATGCTTGTGTGTATCCCAGGCGCTATGTTTTTCCTCTGGTAGCGTCTGCCAAGACTAATTGGTCCTGAGTAAGAGGCTGGACTAAGTATGATTCAGATGACTTCTATGATGAAGTGCAAGACTATGGTCTTTGCCCGGATTGGGGTTACCAGAACCCTACCATGGAGCCAGGCTTCGGGAAGGAGCTCACTGGGGAGTTCCTAGTGGTGAAGTCTTTGCTCATGGGCCCCTGAGACGTTGAGCCATCGGTCAGCCCTTCAGTGAACATATCAACCAGTGAAGGGGCTATTGGGGTCTGGTGCTGGAGCTTATATGACTGCGTGTGTGAATGACGTGTTCTATAAAGTGCTCAAGTAGAGTAGAAAAGCGCTATATAAGAACCAGTTCATTTATTTCAATCTGGAATTGCCTGCAGTGATGGGCAGCCAGCAGGGGTGGATATTCTTGTATCGCCTGGCTCAGTGGCTCTACATTGGAATTTACCCTGACAGACAAATGAGCTGCTTCCTTGTGCCTTAGGGTTAAGGAACAGGTCTTGATTGTCGTCTGTGCCCATGTGCAGAACAAAGTTCAGAGTAGCTGGCCTTCTTGGAGTCCCTGGGTGGGGTGCTGGATTCCGTTGTCCCATTCAATTCAATTCAATTCTGTTTTATTTATATAGTGCCAATTCACAACAGTGGGTGCTTCATACTGTCCCCAGTATAAAGCCCCCATGATATTTGAGAGAAAACCCCAACAGTCAGATAATCCCTAACAAACAAGAACTTGGCAATGGTGGGAAGGAAAAACTCCCTTTTAACAGGAAGAAATCTCTGGCAGACCTTGAGGAGTAACGGTTCACCGTGGTTAACCGACAACTGCAGTATAGAAGCCACGGTTCTGTGAACTGAACAGTGAATGGATTATATGATTATTGTATTTTACCCAAGACCTGCTAAAGACCAGATTATTTTTACTATGTCATGATATCTAAAACCTTAGAATTGATGGAGGTTTCTAAGACTGTATGCCAGTTGTAATTTTAAAAAATTATGAAATACCTGAGAAACTAAAAAAATGAACATGTTTAATATTTGGAGTAGATAAATCAAGTAAATCCACTGTGGATGTGATTTTCAGAGTCTTGATTGGTGTCACCGACCGCTCCTCTGCTGAAGACGTGTCCACCCTCCTCTCCTCCACGGGTGTTGACCTGCTGATCTCCAGGGTCCTTCCTTCCAGAGACACGGATGCTACGGAGCTCGCTCACTCCATCCAGTACTTGTATTCAACCCATGGTCAGAAGAGGCTTGCCTGGAACCTGGGGGGAAGGCTCGAGGGTCACATGGCTTCACTGGTGGGTCCGGCTCTGGTTAAACTGTACCAGTTGCTGCTGCTGACAATGCCCGGGACACCCGTCTTCAGCTATGGCGATGAGATAGGCCTGATGGACGAGGTGAGGACACAAAATCTGTATAGTAAACTCTCAGAAACGTACATCTTACAGTTTTTTTAAATGCTGCTGTTCGTTACTTTACCAACACATGAATCCAAAAGTAATTTTAGTTTCAGAGAATAAAGCACGGTACTTATATTATTAATTGTATTTGCTGTGATATTGACATTTTATTATTTCCATATAAGGACAACAAGTTTCCTGAGATGCTTTGGGACTCCAGTGAGGAGCTAAATGGGACTCTGCAGGTAAACAGACGCCTCATCAAAGCTATACTGGTTATTGAAACTGTAGAGCACCATGAGCCGACTGCTTGTTGTGATTTGGTAGCATATAATTAAAATTGGTTGAATTGAATAGAGCTTTTTAATTTGAACTGATTGTATGAATGTAAACCACAGAGAAGCATCATGTTTAGGAAAAAAACTAGTAAGACCTGGGAGTTAAAGAAGAATTTAATTTGATATAATCACCGTAGAATTATTAATTCACGGAGGAGGCCTTTACCTATACTTAAGATACATTTCCAGTTTTACTCAGTATTTAATTTTAAGTCTATGGAAAAATGACACTTTCCTGATAACTTTAGGATCTAATTTAAGTCTTATTGAGTGCAAAATTATATATATTTTTTATATTTTGTTCCATTTGAGACAAAAAAAAGGGATAAAGCAAGGTATACTTTGGGATTAGCCTACTAGTTGATTGACAGGTTGCTATCATATTAGCGTACAATGACCCTTTAACAGCTGGATCCACCTCTGTCGTCATGTTTGGTTTCAAACACCTTATTTTCTGCAGGTTTTTTGTCATTAGTTGCAGTTGGTCAAAAAGCAGTAGTATAAGCTGGTAGGCCTACTAGTAACAGCACTAGAATTATGAGCATTCACATACTGATATCACATGCTGATTGTCTCCTCTCCTTCTGTGCAGGAGGAGCGGGCTGAGCGCCTGACTCGTCGCAGTTTTTTCCGTAATCTGAGTGAGCTGCGGGGTAAAGAGCGCTCCCTGCTGTTTGGAGACTTCATCCTCCTCTTTAACTCCTCCTCCTCCTTGGCGTACATGAGGGTGTGGGATCAGAACGACCGCTATCTTGCTGCCTTCAACTGGGCTCAAGAGGAGGAAGAAGTGCTGCAACTGAGCCATACAATGCTGCCCCCGCGGGCTGTGGTTGTTCTCAGCACCAACAGCACCATGCTGCCTGCAGACAGCAGCGTGGATCTTACAAACCTGCGGCTCGGCCCCAGGCAAGCTGCACTTCTCAAGTTTCCCTACACTGGATAGAAAAGATGCTAGCAGAGTTTAGATTTTGTTTAAATTGTTATCAGCTATATGATAACAAAATCCTGATTAAAGCCTCATTCAAAAGGATTTACATCACAGCTTATAGTTTAGTCTTTAGCATTCATGCAGGAAGTCCTCGCTCCATCAAATCTCAACATGCTAATATTAGGTGCAGGTTTTTATATTTGACATTACTTATACTTACACCGAGTTTTATCTCTTATGTTCATCCAGAATAAACATCCAGAAATATAAAAGAAATATAAAAAAAGTGAATGCAGAACTTGTTTAAGAATCTTCATTTTTATTTTATTTTGGTGTCACAGTGATTCAGCGATCTATGATGTGATATTGAAAATAAGAAAAGCTGATTCACAATGTGAATGAATGTAGCCATCTATAGGCAAAAATCGATGAACAAAGCTGTGGTTCTGTGTCCCATCTGAACCTGTCTGGTTAATAGCAAATATTGTACAGTTCTCTGCTGTCGAGTGTCATCAATTTCTTGTGTGTTGTATGTGAGGTCTTAAAATCTTGCTGTATCGTGCGTTCTGAGAAAACACATGAAAAATAAAAATGAAATAAGGGCACAGTGCAGCTGTTTCTTTCTTTGTGGCTCTGTCAGCTCTTTGGATTTTTGTAGCTTTAAAAGTGCCTCAGATCTCTTGCTAAACCTATAAAGTCACAATATATTTTATATTTTAAGCCCAAATTGCTAATTCTGAATATGATACAGACCTTAGTTTTGGTTAATGACCAACTTATGTTACAGTGGAAACTCTGTTGGTATGTTTGAGTGTAAGCATCTCTCACGAGAGCCATAATCCCAGTATCTCGGATCAGGACTGCATTAAAAATGTGCGGTTAGGTCAATAATTTTACAAAAACTTAGCATTTACTGTTTAGAATTTACAGACATTTTTATATATGATATCCCATTTTCAGAGGCTCTAAAGTAACATAATTTTTAATAAAAGGATTGCTTTTAATACTTGGATGAAAATTCTTATTCTACTGGGGACTGCCTGACGTCTGGAACCTGTGGACCTCACCAGATACTTTGTTTCATCCTTTGTCTTTACTGCAGTCACCTTCAGCTGCCGTTTGTGGATCTTGTCTCCTGTAACTGTTCTACTGGGTTGAGGTCATGCAACTGAATTTGTCTTTCTTGCTTTGAGAAACATTTGAGTTGCTTTTGCAATATGCGAAGACCATTCCAAAGTTTAGGGGCAGCTCCAGCAAAAGCCTGATCTCCTCTTTATTTAAAAAAAAAAACATCAAGCAAATAAGCAACCTAAGAATCAAACAGATTATTTAAATAGATCTGAAAGTCCCAAAACTCACTGGGTTAAACAATCCAGGACCATGGCACTGCTCCAGGAGCAGTATTTGCTTGTCTTCCTTCACACACATATTAACTTGAGTTCACATTCTTAATCCACTATGGAATATATATAAT
>VUQK01031676.1:12311-28775 GCA_015106715.1 Bujurquina vittata
GCAGAAGCCGCTGGGGAGGCGCGCCGTCCTGTCGGCTCCCCCTTCCCCCGCCCTCCCCTATCAGGCTATGCCTTTTTTTTTTTTGCTAGCTCCAAACACAACAAAGAGTATGCACTCTATGCAGAGAAAAACAAAATGCTGTGTTCAGTCGCACAACAGAATATGCTAGAGCATTTATTGCACCTCTGTGTCAGACAGGTGTAGCTCCGGCATGTCTGACATGGGGCTCCAGGTCATGGCAACTTTGCACTTTCTGGCAAACGAGGATTTACACAAATATGTGTCAAGCCGACTGGAACTGGCCGCCTGCAGCATCCCAAAGAGGAGGGGAAAAAGCATGATTTTAACATGGTTTAACTGATTTAAAGTAAACAGTGAAATAAGCTATCTGTGCCCAATGACCCAATCACCTGCTTTAGGTTTTTATGTGACTTTTTGGAAATGGCTAAGTTACCGCATGTGCCATTAATAAGAGTTAGTTTTATTAAACATTGCCTAAGTGAAGATGCTGTTTCACTGCCCCAAAATCAACTGGAAAAAGGACTGAGACTAGCCAGATTGGAAAGTTGGTGCTCTCTAATTTGCAGTGGGAGAAATAATCATTTGATCCCTGCTGAATTTGTAAGTTTGATCACTTACAAAGAAATCAACAGTCTCTGATTTTTAGGGTAGTTTCACTGGAAGGAAAAAAAAAAACACACATTACATAAAAGTTATAAATAATTTGCATGCCATGGAGTGAAGTAAGTATTTGATACCCAATCAAAACACAACTGGGCACGTGGCGGGGGACAAATCTCAGGAGGGATTTTGGCCCACTCCTCTTCACAGAAACTTTATAGGTCCTCGAGGTTTTTTTGGCTTCTTGAAATTTCAGCTCCCTCCTCAGAGTTTCTGTAGGACTGAGGTCTGGAGAGGGGCTAGGCGACTCAATGGCCTGTGCTGCTTCTTCAGCCACAGCTTTGTTGCCTTGGTGGTATATTTTGGCTCACTGTCATGCTGTAAGACCCATCCACGAGCCATCTTCAGTGTTCTGGCTGTTGGAAGGTGGTTGTCGGCCTCTCGGCTAATCCACCACCTTTCTCATCCTCACCCCATCAGGCAAGAGCTTGCATGGGGCTCCAGACTGAGGGCGATTTAATATTTCTTCCATTTCTGGATAATCGCACCGACAGTTGTCACCTTCTCACCACGCTTCTTGCTAATAGTCTTGTAGCCCGTTCCAGCCTTGCGCAGGTCTATAATCTTGTCCCTGACGTCCTTTGACAGCTCTTTGGTCTAGCCTGTGGGTCTGGAGAGGTTGGAAGGTTAGAAATTGATTCTGTGGGAAAGTGTGCTTTATATAGTTGAGATCAGGAATTGACTGACTGATTGATCGTGTTCGGTGTGCCTCTTGGGCACACGGCCAATCCGTGGGGGCCAGAATCCTGGCCGGGTTTTTAGGAGATTGAATACTTATTTCACTCAACGTCATGCAAATCAATTTCTAACTTTTATATAATGTGTTTTTTTCTTTAGTTTTGGCTGATAGTCTGTCTCTCTCCGTTAAAACGAAACGACCATAAAAATTAGAAACTGTTCATTTTTTTTTGCAAGTGAGCAAACTTACAAATTCAGCAGGGAGCCAATAATTAATTTCCCCGACTGTGAGCGCGAGCTGTCATTTCATGTGCTGGATGTCATATTTAGTGTGACGTCTCCAGCATCAATACACACAAAATCAAAACCTATTCACAATGTCAGACATGTAAACAGACTCAATCATTCATTTAAAGTAATTAATTAAGATTAAAATTTCGGGAAGGCTGCAGGAAACTCACATAAACCACTCCAACATGACCTGTTCACACATTGCTTCTCACAACCTTAAATCTCTCTCAGGGAAGCAGAGAGTGTGAAGTCAGTATGACTCGCAGCAGCCACATTATTGGTAATTAAAGCGTAAATCTCCTTTAAACTGCTGTGCAGAAAGCAATGGTAGAAACTACACTGTGTGCTAAATTAGTGGTCAGATGTATTTCAGCCATCCAGCTCTGGTTCATGCAGGCCATGTTGTCTTGGTCTATCCCAGTCCAGCTTTCTTACATCTGCTCGCACGCCACTGCTTATCTGTGCTCGACTTGCTGGTTACGTGAGGGGGCTGCAGTTGCACTTTGTGCTGGGATCAGAGGCCCCCCAACTGTGATCATAGAACTAGGGTGACTAATCACACCCTTGTTTTCACTTTGATTTGTCTATTAGTCCACGTTATCATATTTGCAAGTATATAATGTATCTACAAAGGATGCGTACACTCTGAAGCGCTGACAGGAAGTGAGACATCTCCGGGCTCCAATTGACTCCAAGCACAATGTCAAGTAAAAACAAAGGTTGCAAATCATCAGGGCTTTGTCCTGCAAAACAACGTCAGCATACATATTATCTGTATTATCTGACTTTGCTTACGAGAACTTTTGGCTATAAGAGATAAGACCTGACACATCAGATCTGCTTGTAGCTGAGCGGCTGAATTTACACATAAAGATAAACCTGTACGGTGGGAAAAATATGAATTGGTTAAACACATAATGCAAGCTGAAAACAACACAGCTGCTGCAGCCAAAGCAGCAGATTGTGAGTGTGTATGGTCAGCAGGACTGGGAAAGACCTGCTGTAATAATAAAATCTAGCCTATCTGAAACCAGGAAGGAAAACTGGTAAAAATGCTGACCGTGTAAGTTAACAGACTTACCAGTATCAGCGCTCTATCATTAAGACACAGAGGAACCTGATGGATTGCTGCTGTTGTTCTGAAAAGCTTAGGCTTTGTGCAAATTTGATATGAGGTCAAGAGGTACCAATAGATGGTCTGTTTTTAGGATCACATATTAATGCTAATAGAACAATAACATTGCTGTAAAATAAAAATGAGGACTAGAATTGGATAAGATTCTATATTTATTATGTAGATCGAGTCAGCTAAACACTTTAGATGCTTTTAAGAAACTTGAGACCCTGTTACTGTCTCTGCACAGCGGTCCGAGGGATCACCCAGGAATGGTGATGCCGTTTTCTCTAGATTTGATTGGTCAGTATGCAGTGATTTCATACCTGTCGTCTCTAATTTGGAACATAACCTGCTCTGAAGCAGGTAAAGAGAGGGACCAATGACAGACTCAATGAATGAAAGAGGAGCCTTTATTGGCTGATTAATGCCAGTGGAAATAATCAGAGCCGGGTGAAACCAAAACAGACGGGGCAGACAGTCATAAAGGAGGGAAGGGAAGTGGGAAGCAGGAAGTAAAACCAAGACGCTGCACTGCAAATTCAGGATAAACTAACGGTGAGACATAAAGACTGGGGGTGTACTCAAACCAAGCATGTTTGCCCGTCTTTCCACTGCCTCGCTGTCCTGCGCTCACGCTGCTCTTTACATGCAGACCTGAGTGCACTTCACTCTGTTTCAGCATCTCAACTTCGCTTCAGAGAGCACAATGGGGTTCATGATTTTATGCATTTTGTAGCTTAATTGGAAGCAGTGACACACTGGCCTCGCACATGCGTTACAGATTTGTTACTTATATAACACCGTGATTTTCACAGAGGCAGTCTGTGTCACAGAGGAAGGTTGTGCACCGTGCTAAAGTCCAACTGAGCAAGGCCCGCCTCTTCAGTCGGGCCAGGGCACAGTTGACTTGACTGTACCCGTGCACACAGTGCTAGTCCTAGAAGAAGAGCTGGAGTTTGGGGGTTAAACACACTCGCGGGCAGGGTTAGCTAAGCTAAACACGATAACTGAGAAAGGGGGAAACTAGAAACACAAAGACAAACAATACCAACAAATAAAACCAGGAGCCAAAACCGTGACATACCGCCGCCCCCTGCAGCGGCCCTGTGCAGCACAGTCAGACAACCACTGAGTGCAGTTTCCGAGCCACTGCAGTTTCCACTACTGCTTGATTGTAATGTTTGTGATTGTGGTGTTCTGCATTCAGGCTGTAGTGAGTCTTAAAGGCCGCCTGTCTGCATTTGGAGATTCTTACCATCAGGTAAGACTGAATATAGCAACAGAGTAAACAAACGGTGGAACAATGGATCAAGCGTGTCCCCGCTGTTTCGTTCTAATAACGTGCACTGGCTTTGATACACTTGAGCATAAACCAAAGTAAACTTGCATTTATTTAAACACAGATCAAGTTCGTCATACGTTCCTTCCAGAAAATTAGACTTCAGATATCAGTGGATTATCAAATCCTTTGTTCTGACACTGTTGTTGTGCTGCAAGTTTGCAAGAGCGTGAAATTGCATGACACCATAATATGCCTTAAGGGGAAAGTTTCTGTTTTCCCTCTTCAGCTCTGTTGGTAATTTCCACGCCTTGAAAAGTGAAAACTTAAAAAAAGAATATGATGTTTGAGCTGATGATGTTTGAGTGGTACGTAAGTGTAAGTAATAATAAAAAAATCACAGCTCTTCCGTACCCCCTCCCATAGATAGACCCGTATCCAATCGGTTAAACCATAGTGCCCCGGAAAATGAAGTCAAATTGTCACGACAGCGGTGAGTCATCTGGCTAATTAGTGCACAAGAAAAACAGAGAGAAGATCAATCAGGCTTTTAACAACATCTAAAACATCCAGCCCCACCAAATAGTGAGTATTATTGTTAGTTTGTGCTGTGGGACAGGGAAAAAAGTCTTGTTTCCCCTTTATTATTGCACAAATTTAGGACTGAATGTGTTCTGTTTATTTCTTTCATCTCAGTTTCATTAGTTCAAACCTCAAAGGACGGTCTGCTCAGTGTCACCGCTTTCTCATTACGAACAAACCGAAGCAATCAGTCAGCGAGAATCGCCTGTCTCACTCCACCGCCTTGTCTCCTCTGCAGGTCATTGAGTGCATAACCCAGGGTCGGGTTCTGGAGAGGCCACGGATTTGTCCTAAGGAGGTTTATGACATCATGCTGGGCTGCTGGCAGAGGGAACCGCAGCAGCGACTGAACATTAAGGACATTCAGAAGGTCCTGTTCGCCATGGGAAAAGCCACGCCGGTCTACCTGGACATCCTGGGCTAGCAGCGGCCCGTGAGTGGCCTCGCCCGACGCGAAGATCGACAGAGACAAACAGACAGAACGAGCCACGCGGATCCAGGAATAACCAAACCAACCTGTTCCACTGTCGAGAAACACCTGCATTGTTTGGGAAGGACTTAAGTGCCTGCAACACTTTTGGATATAGTGGATAAAACGTATTCAAAAAACACGCACTTTTACATTTTGTTTACTTGTGTATACGATGTACAGGTTTGAAGAAGACTTTTTTTGTTTTTGATTTTCCTCGAAAAACTGCAAAAATACACAAAAATGGAGACAGAAAGGGAAGTGGACTGGCAGTGGGAAGATGGCTGCAGTTTGATTATATTATGGAGAGAAGACGTCAGAGTTCAAATCTATCCTGGGTTTGGTTTTATGAATATATATAGAAATATTACATATATTTTATATTTATTTCTTTTTGTCAAGGTGTTGAAGAGTCTGCCATGTGTGTTGCTAAGGGCTCGGCCCTGTCTGAAGACGCCACCGACAAACTTTTGGCAGGGACTTGGTGTTGAAAGCCTTACTTGCATTCTGATTGGCTGGCACTGAGCTCATAAAGGGAGCTCTTTGGAATAACACTGGATGGCTGGAAAATAGCAGCGCTCTGTAGAGGACCCACCCAATCAGACAACTGACAAATCTATTTTAATTTAAAGATAATGTACATATTGTAAAATTCTATGTGTCAGAATTATGTTAACTTATTTTTTCCGGTTACTTTGGTTCCTTTTCTGACTGTGATCCGGGTGGCTAAAGTATCAAGCTATGGTATTTGCTTTCATCCTGATCCAGAGGAGACTTCCTTGGCAATTATCCGTGTCAGTGCTGGTTGTCTAATGTGGTGAAGGTGAATGCCAGTGAATACAGTGCGAAAAGCCCACTGACACCGAATCAGAGACTTTGGTGAGCGTGGGATGACTCAGAGCCATGATTCAACATGACACCTTCCAAAAGAGGTGATGAAGCCTCAGATTACCCGTTTATTTTTTTTGCTTTTTATGGCAAGAATTATAAGTTAGTTAGTAATATCTCACCCCTCAAACACACACACACACACACACGCTTTGTCATATTCAAGCTTTTTGATGTAAAAGTGCTTAAAAAAAATGCTTTTTTGTAGCTTTGAGTGTACTCATCATTCGTGAGTCGCAGGGTTGTTGTCTTGCTTAAACAGCCTAATCTATGTGTTAACTGAACAATTTGACATTTTGAACATTGTGACTGCTTTCTTGCTGAGAGTTATGACCAGTGCAGCTTCCATATCAGATTTTTTAATTATGTGGAAACATGCAGGGGACGGTTAGCTCGGCTTAGCATTAAAAACTCACCGTAGAGCTAGTTAAGCTTTTTTTAACCTTGTTGAAAAGCACATTTGAACTAACAAATCTTTTTCCTGATAGAGCACCTACAGCAAGTCAAAGGTTTGCACACCCTCACCCTGAGTGTTTAAATTCACGAGTGTTTCGGTGAGTTTTCTTTTTATCAATATTTATTTATTTACAGCAGTCGCTAAATTTCAGATTTCCCCCATATTATTATTCATATCATGAAAGTAATAATGGAAAAACCTGTAATTTATTCTTGTTTCAATTCAAGCTGATTATAGCAAAAATTGCTATTGATTTATGAAAAGGATTCAAATTGATAGCGAATAGCCAACTAGAAACTTCCCGAACTTCAGACCGCTAGCGCCCCGTTTGAAATGTGAACGTTTTCTGTAGTCCACACAAGCCTTGAATCACACCTCTGATCGTCACACAAGTTCACCATTTCCTTTATATTTTCACTCATAATATTTGATCTTATGATCGTTAAACTTTGTTCTTCATGAACAACTTTACTTTTCAAATTAAGCTATCGCCGCCAAAAACGAGATATATACACAAAGCATCCAGGATCAGAAAATTAACAGCAAGTACCTTTGAAGTCCATCAGGAGTTCAGTTTCTTTTTAAAATGTAAATATTTCATGGCCATTTTGAACTAAACTACAAAACTCAGGTGAAAAAGTTCTTTATAATTCCAAAAGAAATCAGTCTCAAAGAATTAAACCAGAGGGATTATTATTTAATTCAGCCCATATAAGTGCATCTTACAACTTCTTCCTGTATGATTAAGGAATTAAAAAGGTGACTTTTAAAATTATCCATTGCTATATATTTTGATTTTTTTTTTAATCTTTTAAGAATAAGAAAGAGAGGCCTTGCAAACAATATCACAGCGCACGCTCTGATGTCAGAAAGGAGAGGGGGGTGCACACCTCTGACATTGCAAAACAAAATCTTTGATTTCCTCGTCCACATGTGACCATCCGGGAATGCGTTTTTCACAAACTCTCTTTTCACTGACCATAAATATGTAAATGTGGACCAAAACTCACTGAAAATGCTATGCTTGCCAAAATACCCATGTACCTGAGGACAGGGCCTGAAATTTAAAAAAATATATTTTAGATGACCTCTCGCAGCTCACACTTTGTGAATCACTGAATTAGACCAATTAATCTTTTAGCAGTTGTTTTGCTTGTTTTTAATCGAGTATGTTTAATATGCATGGTAACGTGCTGCAGAAATGATTTTTTTTTTCTTAGATACATCATTTAAAGACACAACCAAAGTTTTGATTGTTAAACACCAGTGCTTTTAAAGACTTTATTAACACCGACCCAAAACCCCAGAGCGTTCAGCCAGCCACAACTTAATAGACAGCAAAACTATTGTTATAATATTTGAAAAGACATAGGCTTCTTAAATATCGAAGAAACTCAAACGTTTGGGTAGTAGCTGGGCTGCCTTGCTAGTACTTTTTTGCTAACTGTAGCATTTTCGCTCACATTGGGCACGGCGGGTTAGCTAGCTTCGGTTTCCTATGTCCTGTTTGCGTGATCCGTGTAAAGTCACATCAGACTGAAGTTACTGGCCAAATTTCTTTCTCCCCATACTTCCGTGTCTTTTGAGAGGCTAATTTTGTTTCCTATTTCTGGTATTTATGCTGAGCTATGCGCACAAGGTGCTGGCGCTAGCTGTATATGAGAGCTGTATTGACCTTATCTTCTAACTCTAAGCAAGAAAGCAAAATAGGACATTTTTTCCCCCCAATGTGGAGCTTTTATTTTACAGTATCACAGGTTGATATCATCAGGATCCCATCACTTTTAAAAGTTTTTTTATCCCCACGATGTCTTTCCCATCAGCTGTACATGAATGATGCCAGCTGATTCTGCAGCAGTTAGATACTTGTCTTAATTTTTGGACCGAATATCACAAATAAGTGGATCAGCTAATTGTGTGGTATTACAGCATTTGTTTTGTAATTACAGTATTAACTGAGCTAGAAATGTGAAGAGTTTTGTTCCAAAATTTGACCCAACCTAAAAAAAAAAATATTACTTTTGAAAAATCTCTCATATTTAAGTGCTCGGTTGACAAATTGAGTTATTTCTTGCAGAGTGGATCCTGAAGCATTCTCACACACACTGAATGGTAAACCTCAGGCAACTATTTTATTTCATGTTGTATCTGGATATATAGGAGGTTTGGGAAGGAGCTCTTCACACATCTCTTCCTTTATTATCTTGACACGAATTCTCACACTATCACAGTGTTGTCTCTGTTTCCCTCGGGACTGTGTAAATCATTAATGAGCATTCAGTTATTTCAAGTATTTTGTATGAAAGGCAAGATCCAGTCCATTGAGTTACCCAAAGCATTGAGTTTTTGTGTATTCTCTTGTGGTAAAGATAAACGCTTAAAGACATTATGACACAGACCGTAAGCATTTGCAGGGTATTGTAATCCTTTCATGGTGAGTTGAATATTCTTTAAAATCTTTTTTTTTTCTTTTCTTGGATGAACTAACTGAACACTTTTTGAAGCAAAGTTGGCATATTACCATGTACACATGTTACAGAATATTAAAATGTGGTATAACATCTGCAGTATATAAAATACTGGTATTCCATGATAGATCTTTGTATTAATGTGACTCTCTTAAGAAAATGTCTTCAAACAATCAGACGATCTCTTTTTCCATTTTGTCCTGTCTTATAAAGATGTGTGAATTTGACTAAATCTTGTCTTCATCTAAATCTTTCACCAAGCTGAACAGCATGCGTTCAGTGTGTCTGTGTCGTCTGCTCCTCTTCTATCCACTGTTGGCGTGATAGAAGTCATAAAAATGTCTTTTTTCAGGTAGTTATCTAAGTATTTCTACAGCTACGTAGTTTTTGTCCTTGGATACTGCAAATCGAGTCCAAGGGGAAGCCTACTCTTGAAAAATGAAGCCGATGCAGTCTTTCCCATAGACTCCTCGTGCTAAAATGACCAACTTTACAATGTGTTTACAGCTTTATAAAAAATCTGTTTTGTTTGCAGAGCTATTTTTCCTTTTCCTGATAACCGAGCTGGAGGTACGTTTTATTTTATATATTTTACTTTATGCTGAAGTCGCACTATGCAATCTGTTTGCGATAATATGGCGATCATCTTTGATAAACTGATGAAAATCACACATCTGTTGCTGTCGACAAATCCACTTTAAGCACCTAAATTCAGAGTCCAGCGAGAACCTCATAGGTATGAACCAGAAATTCCTCCATAAATTGTGGCTGCCTGGCCAAAAAGAAAATTCACCACCTGCATTTAACTAAGCAAACAGGTACGAGCCTCCTATTGGATAATTACTGCATGGGCGATTATCTTTCAGCTGGCAACAAGTTATTTAACCCCAACTGGTGCAATGAGTTGCTTCTCGTTTCTTAAACAACCATGTGGAAAGACATCGCGTGGTCGTGGAAACGATGTCGGTCTGTTTGAGAAGGGTCAAATGATTGCATGCATCAAGCAGAGAAAGCACCTAAGAAGATTGCAGAAACTGCTAAAATTGGTTAAAAACGCAAGCGCATTATTAAAAACTGGAAGGATAGTGGGGACCCATCGTCTTCGAGGAAGAAATGTGGCTGGAAAAAAATCCTGAATGATCGTGTTCGGCGATCACTTGAACGTTTAGTGAAATAAGATCGAAGATAAACGACAGTAGCACTCAGGGCTGTGTTTAATAGTGGAAGTAAGAGCATTTCCACACGCATGTGAAGGGAACTCCAGGGACTGGGACTGAGCAGCTGTGTAGCCTTAAGAAAGTGAGGCTAACTGGGGAAAAAAGGCTTCAATTTGCTAGGGAGCATAAAGATTGGACTCTGGAGCAATGGAAGAAGGTCATGTGGTCTGATGAGTCCGGATTTATGCTGTTCCAGAGTGATGGGGTAAGAAGAGAGGCAGGTGAAGTGATGCACCCATCATGCCCTTGTGCCTACTGTACAAGCCTGTGGGGGCAGTGCGGTGATCTGGGGCTGCTGCAGTTGGTCAGGTCTGGGTTCAGCAACATTATGTGCTCAACGAATGACGTCAGCTGACTACCTGAATATACTGAATGACCAGGTTATTCCATCAATGGATTTCTTTTCTTCCCTGATGGCACGGGCACATTCCAAGAAGACAATGCCAGGATTCGTCGGGCTCGAATTGTGAAAGTCTGGTTCTGGGAGCACAAGACGTCATTTTCACACATGGATCTGCCACCACAGAGTCCAGACCTCAACCCCATTTAGAATCTTTGGGATGTGTTGGAGAAGGCTTTGCGCCGTGGTCAGAACCTGCCATCATCGCTGCAAGATCTCGGTGACAAATTAATGCAACACTGGATGGAAATAAATCTTGTGACACTGCAGAAGCTTATCAAAGCAATGCCACAGCGAATGCATGCCGTAATAAAAGATAAAGGCGGTCCAACAAAACCTTTTTTTTTTGTGGTGGTGACTCTTATTTTGGCCACGCAGTGCAGGCGCTGCATGACCGCAGTTGAACTGCAAAATGACGCGGGCACGCGATAACTTTGCTGTTATTTTGGAATATATAACCAGAATCCATCCAGAAGGTAACCTGCTAGTCATCTGCAATAGTCCCCGATTGAATCCCGAAGAGACAGGATTTGGACGACAGGATGAGTGCACAACATGAGTGCAAACTTTATGGACAGCATGCCATATTACATGTCAGGAAAAAAAAAAATCCATTAAAATGCTCTAAAAAGCACCATCACAGTCCAGAGGTCCAGTTCAGTGACTCAAATTGATGGTGGTGAAACCCAGCTAACTTGAAGTCTTAATGTAGCAATTAGCCATAGAGACCAGGGTGCAAACATATCAATCCCTGTGACTGGACATTTTATCAGCTGTGTTGGGGGCAGTTTGAGGAAATGCTGTTTTCTCGCATTCCTGCATTGGCATAATTTTTCAGCCCCAGAGGTTGCTGCTTGGTTTAAATGAACCTGTTTAAAGGGTTAAAGTTATGGATTATTAGGGGCACGGCTACTTTGAGAGACACACGGGTCCTGACAGCACCACTGGCTGCTAACTGGGCTTCACCGTCACTAATTCCAGTCACTGAACTGGACCTCTCAACCTTTTGTATGGATTTTTGGTGACTTTTGAAGCATTGTAATGCAACTATGTATGGAGTAATAGAGCTTGCATTGTGATTAACTGTACTAACAGCCTCTCCAAGAAGTCTGTGCCCTAGTTGTGGTGAGAAATTCTAGTCATGCAGTAACCACAATACTAAATATTGCACTTTGGTTGTGAATTCCCATTTTCAGTGGGTGACATGGTTTGCTTTACCTCGGCAGGTCTATAGAAAGTATATACATCCTGTTTTTAAACTCAAAATTTATGTTTAGGTATGTTGCAGGAAAACCTTTACAGTCGATTACTTCCTGAAGTCAGCGGCACACAGACATCAGCAGATCCTCGTGTTTTCCACGGCGATGCTCTTGCACCTTTCACTGCAGACACCTCCAGCTTCTGCTTTCTGTCCTTAAAGAAGGGAATGAATGCATCTTTATCAGACTGAGATCAAGCAGCGGATATCAAAGGAGGCTAGTCCAGCTCTTCACCCTGAAGAACTCGAGCTGAAAAGATCCGGCTGATAGATGAAATGTCACGCAGTGAATTTTCAGCCGTACTTGCCCAAAGCCGAGTTTAACAGAGCTGGCGATGCGCTGAGCTGCTTCTTTCTTTTCTTTTCCTCCACTCATTTCATCACTCCACTAGAGGTTGAGCTTCATCAGTCTGTGGAAGTCTGCAAGTTTCTTTATTTGTGAACCCCACTCTCTGTTTATTGATGTTCAGCAGAGTTTGCATCTTGTGCTGAGTCCTCTGAGGTTCCATTCATGAAAGTTCACAAGGAAACATGTTCGCCAGCAACTCGGAGAGCTTTGACAGCTTGTGCTTCACTTATAATTTTTTTTTCTCGAACATCTAACATGATTTTGAACTTATTCTTGCGCTTGCCTTCGAACTTGTTTTCCATTTTCTAGATTTTCTGTGCACAGCTTCCTTTTATGAGCCCAAATGTTGATATTGTCAAACCAGCTACCTTTGATAACTCATCTGGGTTTTTTTTTTCTTCACTTGCACGGTCACCTCATGTGAGCCCTTTAATTTATGAACCAATGACAGGGTCCAATTAGCAAGGGCCTGAAAGGGCTACACCTCCCACACGGTCCTTTCAACCCACTCGAGACACAAGTGAGATTTGGCACTTTAATGTAGCATCATTATTTTACTTTAAAATTGAGTGAGCTGAGCCACTGCCTGAATCACGGCTCTGAGGTTGCAGCTGTTAATCTCACACAGATTTAGTCTCTTCCGTCTTCAGCAGGTCAACCTCACATGTAGGAAACAGAATTCCGATAACAAGGATGGCACAATCTATGGTCTCAGATGATGGACTGGTGAAGCAAATAAATAACAGGGATTCAGTGAAGTATGTTTCAGGGAAACCACATATGCTAGCGTTCGTGCTGCTGCAGACCAAACACTGACTCGGCATACAACTCGAGGCCTGATAAAGCCTCCAAACGTCACCATGGCTTATTCACAGGGTGTGGAAACCTGCAACCCCCAAAGAACCCGGTGCCACCACAGGAGACCCTCAGAGGTCCCTGGTCTGTGCCCGGATGGCACTGAGGTAACTGACACAATATTAGTCTTAATGCTGTGGCTGATCAGCATAAGTGCTACTGTCAATTTACCCAGCTTCGTAACAGTGCACACTTCAGTTTGGTAGTGGCTCCGATCCTTGAGGCTCTGTCGGCGAGTGTCCGCATTAAATGGCAGCAATTCCCGGTGTTTGTTTTAGCCATCCGCGCACCAACAACAAGAAAGCGGAGACACAGTCGGCGCCCAGGGATTTGAGGTCAGTAAGCAGTGTGTTATGATGGGGCTACTATAATTGTTTATTGATTTACAATTACAAAGTGTTTTGTGTGCTTAGGATTCAGTGTGTGTGTGTGTGTGTGTGTGTTCATACTAGTCTGGAGTGTATCAAATATCCAGTTTGAGCTTTGTGTTTTCTGGCTGTTGCCCAGCATCAGCTGGAGAAAAGTACCACAAGTGTAACACAATACATTTTTTTTCCTGGTAATTAAGTTTAAAAGAGTTGGATTGTTTTGAGCGTTCGATGACCGGCTTAGTTTGCACCAGCGAGCGAGAGTAAAAGCGCACCAGTCTGCCACAGAAAGGGGCATCGCGGCTTGTTTGCAGCGTTAATGTTAAAAATGTGAACAACTCTACGCAAAACGCACACGACTCGAGTTCCTTTTCATTTCATCTGGCAGCTACTGAACTGCGACCAGCGCTTTCAAGCATTTAGTGTCAAACGCGTTGCAAAAAAAAAGGCACATCTGTACACAAGCTGACGGGAATTTGGTTTTCCAGGTCACAGTTTGTGTCACGTGCACAGAGAGTGAATGATTGATTCACGACACACCTTCTTATAGGTGACTGTAAGAATTTAGATTGATTCGCAATCAAATTATTATTGTCATACCTGTAGAAAATGTAAAAAAAACAAAAAAAAACAATAACGCTATCAGTAGCATTTCTTTTTATTGTCCTTTCTCTGGCAAATTGTGAGGTGGTAGCAAAGTGTGTAACCATGCACGTAGGAAAACACACAAAAAGAACACTTACACAATTATATTTTTGATATCATATTTGAGTTGCAGCGATTGAGCAATCAATCATTATCAATACTCATTTATTGTGACACACTAATAATGAAGATGAGCCCTTTGGTCTTAGATTTTAATTTATGTCCTATATGTAAAAATAAAAGCTTCAGTCAAACTGAAATTTATTCCAACTAAACTACCAAAACCTTTGTGGTGTGGGTAAAACACCAAACTGGGGGTGAGTAAAAGCCTTCTGGTCGCAGAGGAGAGCGCGCTCAGATGCCTCCAAGGTGCAATCGCTGCCTGCATATCCGTCCATTTCAGCACAGCCCAAACAAAACCGGCAGGTTTGTCGACATATGCGCTGCAGATGTGCATATCCAAAATTAATACATCAGCTCTCTAAATGCAAATGAATGATACTTTATTGATCCCACAATGAGGAAATTACAATTAACAGAACACCCATCCAAGGAGATTGGTGAACTGTGGCTATGCTGCCCCCCCTTCTGGAGGCGCTGCCAAATGATGTATATGCTATAGATTGGAAGACAAGTCACTTCTGCAGAAGGAAATGATTCTAACAATAACAAAAGCACTTGGTAATGATTAAGTTTTTAACGAAGAAATGTAACTCCTTCACATAGTTTTATGCAGGCACGTTTAAAAACTTGTTTTTAGAACAGAAGAAGACTTTCGGGCGCCTGTGATGCATCTTTACGAACCTAAACAAGTCCACTTGCCTTTGACTCAAACACTTTGGATTACCATAAACTGGATGACTAAGAGCCTCCACAGACAGAAACACACACACAAAGACAAAACTAATATTTTTGTACAGCTGAATAATCTTCCATAAATCAAAAGGCACTGATGTTACCTCCTGAATTTCTCAAAGAATCATCACAGTTTTAAAAAGTGTTAAATCAAAGTAATGTAAGGTGCCATGTTATATTCATGGGTAAATTAAAATATTAATTATTGAGAGCGCATTCTGCATATTTCTAATTATTGAGAGTGTGGTAAAATGTCTACAAATAGAGGATAAGATGTGAGGCTCACAGTAAACTGACTGACTCCTGCAGCCCGGAGCAGGGTATTAAATGTGAACGTACGGACGTGATGCATATTTTTAGATTCGCTGTGACTCACACTCTCCAAGGATGGATCACCTCTGATGGAAATCATGAGAGAAAGTCCATATTTCAGTTTGGAAATCATAGAGAGGTTCCGCTCCCTGTAGCTCCAGAGCTACAATTTTAGATTCTTCACAGCTACAAAGTAATCAGGCACTTACTGCGTGAACGTACACCGAGTTAACTGATATTGCATAAAACAGTGATCGTTTTAACCCTCCTGATGAAGTCGCCGCTATTGACGTTTTTTGTGGTGAGGCGCGGCACTTGATAGATTAAGGTCAGCGATGTGATGGAGATCAATATGTTGCTCGGCTGCACCGATGGGAGCAGGATGTTAAAATACAAATGTCACTTACATGCTGTGACGTTTGTACTGCAGCGCATTGTCATGCCTGAGCAACACAATAGGTCAAATGTCAATGCCTTGGCTTCCCAAGCACATGCAATGCACGGCTGCTTTGGTTGGGTTTCGCTTCACAACCTCAACCACAAGTTAGAAGACAACTCTCTCCCATCCAGTTATTTCCTTTCCACATGCCAGTGTGACGAAGCATCATTTTCGGAGGAGCTTGCCTACTGAAACTCATTATAATGCACTTAAGGTGTGGATTATAATATCGGTTGGGCTGGACATTTGAGAGATTAAGGTCACCAGTGTGAGGGGAAATCAATATATTTCTCCAGTGCAGAAAAGTATTTATTTGCCAGTCCACATACACCAGCTAGCGGGCCGATTGCTCCCGTGTGACATGAAAGCTTTGAATACAATGAGAGGTTATTCGGAGCGAATATACTGTATTGTTGCGCGTTTCAGGAAGATTGCTTCTCTCTATTTAAGTATTGCTTGTCAGCATCAAGTGCTGCAACACGGCCAAGCAATTTGAGAGGCAATCCAAGCATGTACAGGAAAAAGATTCACTCCTAAATTGCTTTTAAAAGAGAGCTCACCTTGGCTTCATCTGCATGTGTTTTTTTTTTTTTTTTAACTCAAAACGACTATAGGGAAATGATTCACTTTCCACACTGGAGATGGTCTGTCTTCTTTTGTCAAAATAATCCTGAAGTTAATACAGCTGTGTCAGCTCACCGTGGATAAGCTGCTATTGGACTTCATTGATAACCGTGGCAGCTTTATAGCAAACACGAGCGCGGGAAATGGGGGGGGGGGTGGGGCCCGGCCCCCCCCCCCCACCCTTTCTGGGGGGGAAAAAGGAGGAAAGCACGCCCTTTTGGGGAAAAAAAAA